>JAYEPQ010000013.1:10233504-10506004 GCA_036321105.1 Dracaena cambodiana | reverse complement strand
ACTATTTGCGAAGGGGAGAGGAAAATTACCTTACACACTTTTTTCCGTAATAGTAATTATTACAAGTGTGTAAGAGGTTGCATTTATAGTTATAAACTTTTGCAACTAGAATTGTTACCAAGCATCAGAAAGCATCACTTGCAGTAAAACTATGCAAGCAACTAAATAACCCCTAATATGAACTTGGATATAGGTTCTCCAGCAGAGAAGCCTGATGGATGTAACGAGGGTCAATGTCAGTACCATTTGTTGGTACGGTGTTCCAATCGCCAAAGGATGCAATATGCTGAGGATGTGGGGTTTTGGGTGAGAGAATTTATGCCATCGTTCCAAGAAGAACAAAGAGATGATTACATGATGGTATGTTTGTCCGGGGGAAGGAAAGAGAGAGGTGAGTGAAATAATTGGCAGAGCTCAGATTGCAACGAGGACCTGTCATCATGGCACTAAAAGCTAAGAAGTACGGACACCTAACTGGAGATGCGTGTCCGTATTGGACATGTGTCTAACTCAGACACGCCACATACACATCAAAAACAATGTTGGATACGTCGCATAACGTGCTCCGATAAAATTAAAGAAAAGAATATTGTATCAATATCGTGTCCGAACATCTTATAAGTTGTATCAGAAATAAATAAGTTAAATAAACAAAAAATAAATATTACTGAACTTGTAATATTTATCTGTACCTAGAAAGTTTTATGAAGTTATGCTTTAGTATTTTCTTATGGACATGAGCCTTATTTAGTTTTTGTTAGAAAAGAAAACTCTTGTATTTAGGTTTAGTCCCGCATTACCTGTTAGATTTTTTGTATAGTGTTGAAACACCTATATATGTATTTCTTTACTCATAATAAATAGATTAGTTAGTTTTAATTATTTCATAACATAATATCAGAGCATGTTATGAAATACATCTTTACCGTCAATCTTAACCAACCTCTTCTTATGGAGGAGTATAAGAAGTGTTCTTATGGTGGGAGTGTCTTCATCCTATCAATAATACTCTTATGTTGGTTCATTACTTGGAAGATGGTTCTGATCTATGTGTCACCAATTTGATGTCAATTTCAATTATGTCTCCAATTTTGATTCCGATTCTGAGACCATAATCCTGTTGCTAATTCCGTTTTATGAAATAAATCTCAACCGTAACTTTCAACCATCATAATCAATGGCCAACTCCTATTTCCACTTCGATTCCGATACCGACTCTGATCCCGACTCTAACTTCTCTATCGTACCACCAGTTTAATATCGACTACAATTCCGATTTCGACTCTATAGTCGTATCACCAATTTAATATCGACTGTGATTCCGACTCTGATTCTGCAATCGCATCGCCAATTCAATTCTATATCTGTTTCAGTATCTATTTTTTTTTTCTTCTTCTTGACTACAAGGACTGTGGCTAGTCTCTCCTCGACTGTATGGGTGTAATCCAAACTTAATGGACCCCATTACTTATTCCTTTATCTACTACTACTAATAAAGTTTATTTATTATCTACAACTGCTTCTAAGAAAGAAATTTTTGTTGTCTATTACTCTTCTAAGAAAGAATTTTATTTGCTGCATACTACTGTTTTTAAGAAAGAATTTTTTGCTGCCTACTATTATTTTTAATAAAGAAATTTATCTGCTGTCTACTACTATTTCTAAGAAATAAGTTTTTCTAATGTTAGCTTTTAAAAAAGAAGTTTATTTGCTGCCTACCGTTACTTCTAAAAATGAAGTTTATCTGTTCCTGCTACTGTTTCTGAGAAAGAAGTTTATCTACTACTACTTATCAGCCATTGATTGTAAGTAATAACCTACCATGGTGGTAACGGATGTGTTCAGATTATTCAAGTAATTCATGTATTTCTACTATTGTTATTTCTCATCCACTTCTAGTTAATTTATATTATTGAAAAGTGAGACTGTGTTTTCTAATTTGTGTAACAGTTTGAGTATAATTTATATAAAATTTATATTTATACTCCAAACTGAAGGAGAGAGTTAGATTAGAAAACTATATTGGTATTTGGGTTTAGTTTAAGTTTATCCCCACATGCATTGTTAGATTGTTTGCATGGTGTTGAGATACATACATATATATATATATATATACATACATATATATATATATATATATATATACATACATATATATATATATATATATATATATATATATATATATATATATATATATATATATATATATATATATATATACATACATACATATATATATATATATATATACATACATATATATATATATATATATATATATATATATATATATATATATATATATATATATATATATATATATATATATATCCCTTGATTCATAATAATAAATTAATTGGTTTTGATTATTTTATAATATGGCATTAGGGCGCATTATGAAATAGATCTCAGTTATCAATCTCAATCAACCTCTTCTTATGGAGGAGGAGAAATTTTCTTATGGTGGGGGTGTCTTCGTTCTTTCAATAGTTGTCTTATATTGTTTCGTTACTTGGAAGATGGTTCTAGTCCATGTGTCATCAATTTGATACTGACTCCGATTTTGATTCTAATTCTAATTCTGATTCTGACTCCGACACCGTAATTCATTTGATAATTTTGATTTATAAAATAAATCTCACTCATCAATTTCAACCATTCTAATTAATAGCCGACTCCGATTCTGACTTTGCAATCATGGTACCAATTCATTGTCAACTCTGATTCCGATTCTGACTTTGCAATCGCATTACCAATTCAATTGTGTCTATTTAAGTTATGTTTCTTCTCTTCTTCGTAACTATAAGGACTCTGACTAGTTCCTCCTCAATTAAAATGGTGTAATCTAGGTATGATGGAACATTTTATTCCTTTCTTTGCCTACTATTACTTTTAAAAAAGAAGTTTATATGCTGCCTGATGATATTGCATATTTATATCCCAATTTTTATCTTTTTTTATATAAATAATACTAATCGGGTGTGTTTAGTATATTTTTCAGGAAAAGCCTATTGCTACAGGGATTAGCATGAAATCAATAGAAAACTAGAAAAACCGAGTTCAGAAAGAGCATAAAAGAAGAAAACTACAGAGCACTGAGTTAGAAGCCATCAAAATAGAATACAGTCATGCAAAAGAAAAGATAAGAGCTAGATGACTCAGCGCTACAAAACTCAGGACCAACTCCAATAATTTTGCTGCTATTTAGCAGCAAAGTGGGCCCCATTTGGCTCCAGATTTCTTGTGTTGATTCAGATACAGAGTAAGACTTTTTTGAGAAAAATTGACTATCGCTATTTTGGCAGTCACCACCACTTTTTAGCGGCATGAAGAGAGAGTATGTATTTGAAACTTTTATGATGGCTTTGTTGTAATTTTTTAGTTTTTGTTTTGTGACTGGATTAGGGTTTTGACATACCAAGGTCTCTATATTGGTCGTGTCATTAGGGTTTCCTATACTTTTTATGAGATAAATAAATTTAAAAATTAAACTGAGTGACGATCGTCATACTAGAGCTCTAAGGGTGATTTCTTGTTGCTCATCTTTGTTTTTCATAGGTAAACTTATTTAATTGTTTTCTTAGTTAATATTTATTTTATTTCTAGTTAGGGTTTCATAGATTTAGTACTAAAAGTTAGATTTTTAATAGTTCTTATGCAAAAGAAGATTATTTTGATTAATAAAGACATGAGTAACTAATTTTGTTTAGTTTTAGGATGTAGATGAATTTAGGGATCAACCTTACTATAATTTTTATTTATTTTCCTCCTAAAAGAATTTAAAAAAAATATATGATTTTTCTATGATAAAGATTAAAATATAATAATTCGTAGATATAGTACTTTGAAAGGTTATGTTTAAACTTGGTTTTCATAGCCTATTGTTAGCTAGCCTTTGAAATTGTTTCTTCTGATTTTGTTTATAGAAATCTCTATTGATATAGTTTGATATTACGGAAATCACAAATGTTGATGAGTTATGCTTGCATAACACTTGATAATTCATGCTTAGTGTGATTTGAATAAAAGTTAAATTAAAAATATCTTCTTTTTATATAATCGTAATTGTTTATATTAAAAGATAGGAGGAAGATAATAAAAAGAGTGTTTGGTTGTGAACTGGATTTGATGTCCTACACTAACTCTAGAATAACTAAAGAATCTACCTAGATCATATTAGTTAACTTATTAGGATAAAAGAAAAAGGGAGATTGCAAAATATCTTAGATTCATATGGGAACGACCTGTAAAGTGCTACAACTACACTGTGCGTTTATAGTAGATTTATCACATCAATCTTTTAGCGTCGTCACCATAGATCGACGGTGTTTTGTTGCTTTTCTTGAGTTTTACAAGTTAATAGTGTGTGTTACTTTGGAATGGCAAACAACAAAAAGAGAGGTTGTTGGTTCGGGAAAGGGGCACAGGGATCTTGAAGCACAAGTACAGGGAGCTAAAAAAGACCAGAGGAGTTAATAGAGAGAGGTTGCAAAAACTAGGGAGCCAAGCCCCCTACTTTTGCTGCCAAATAGCGGCTAGAGCTACCAAATAGCGGTAGGTTTTCTCTGCATTTTCCCAGTTTTTCTTGTATTTTGTGATTTGGGCTCCTAGTCTCAATAAGAAAATATATAAATTGTAGTTGCATCATATTTTATTTGACGATACTTCTTTCACTTTCCATCTCCAACACCGCATCTGACACCTATTGTATTAGTTTTAGGAAACTCACACATTCATCCACATATGATTGTTTATGCCACATTGAACCCATGGTCAATTTAGTCGACTCATAAGATTAGATTTCATCATGTGTTGATAAGATAGACCAACCAATGTCAATCCTTCAGGATCATTTTTACTTGTTTTACACATTAGTACTGTCATGCATCAAACTTTTACAAACTGTAGGCAATAACTATGAATTGAAACCACAGTACATCAACATAATTCCTAAATTTATTGGATCTGATTTTGAAGATGCCTACCTATTTATCAATGAATTTCATGATGTGAACGTGATGATTAAATTACAACACTTATCGGAGGATGCAATAAATCTTTGTTTCATCCTATTTGCCCTAAAAGATAATATCAAGAAGTGGTTATATAGCATGCCTACTGATTTAATCTACTACTTGAGATGAATTTGTGATAACATTTCTTAATAAGTACTATCCCGTACAAGATGACTAAAATATGAAATGCTATTAATTAGTTCCGTCAAGTATAGGGAGAATCCTTTTGAAAGTATTTTGAACGATTTGAGGACTAATTAGCACAATGCCCCCATCATAGGATAGAAAAGTGGTGTTTGAGTTAAATTATGTAGGAAAACTCGATTACACCTCCAAAACTCTTCTCGAGTCTTTGTCGGGGGAGTTTATGAGGAAAAAGAAGGACAAGGCATGGAAATTCTTAAAAGACTTTACGGGGAAAAACTATGCAGTGGGATAGTCCTGCTGAAAAGCCTGATGCATTGACTTCTGCGAATAATAGTTGGATCCATAGCATCGACAGCTCTATAGCTACTGAAACTAAGATTGTGGCCCTTATGCAAAGAATCTATGCTTGCAAGCTCTTAGTGCCTCACAGATAGGCCAAAGTCAATCAATTGCAAACTCCCACATGCTTTAATTGCAGAACTCCAAATCATGCATGGAGGCAGGTCCACTGTTAGTGAATCCTATAGGTCCGATACTAGAGCAGGCTAACGCTTTATATCAATGATCCATAAACAATCTCATACACTTCTACATACAATCCTGGATATAGGAATCACCAAAAACTTTCATGGAGTGAAGGGCAGTATCAGGGACCCTCTAACTCCACGTATAGCCTCTACCCAATGGCCAGTTCTCAAGACCTAATATGGATGTCTACGAACACCCAAATGCCACAAGTATAGGGAACAACCAAGTTAGACCTCCTGCAATCAACTCTTATCCACAGTAAAAGTCTAACAATGATCATGATAGATAGTTAACGTCACTTGAGAGAAGTGTAAATAATCTTCTTAGGACAACATCCAACTTAGACGCACACGTTAAAAATCTAATGAAAATATCTACTAACTTTATACAATGGACCAACCAATAATTTCTTACAAATTCTCAGTCGATCAAAAGTTTAGAGCAGCAGATTGGACAGTTAGTCATATATCTGAATGAGTAGTGGCCGGGTACCTTGCCGAACCAACTAATGATGAATCCCAACTCCAACTCATCTCATTATATTCCATCTCATATTCAACAATACAATGCCATTCCAATACTCAGATATGGCAAGCAAGTGGATAATAATATAGCCATGCCCCCTGACCCACTCCTACTATTTGCTGGCTGCACCATCTCTTTCCTCTCTTTCTCTAATCCAGCTCTATCACCTCCATTATCTCACGAACTCACTCAGATGAACATGTTCTTAAGCCAAAAGCACCATATCCAATAGGCTTAGAAAGCCTTTATAGTAAGTAGAGAAGATTCTCGATATGTTTCAGCAAGTGAAGATTAACATTCCACTCCTTCATATCATACAAGAGGTTCTCACTTATGCCAGGTTTTTCTAAGGATTTGTACACTTAGAAACAAGTAAGAAACATTCCTTAGAAAGTTTTTGTTGCTACAAACTTATCGGAGATCCTCTCTAACTTCTTGCATGTTATGTGCAAAGATCCAAGTTTCCCCACAATCTCATGCACCATTGGGAGCACTGCATTTGACAGGGTTTTGCTTGATTTAGAGGCAAGTGTCAATTTGGTTTCTTACACTATTTATCAACAACTGAGGTTAGAAAATCTTCAACCTACCAAGATCATATTATAGGTAGCTAATCATTTGGTCAAGAGACCACTTGGTATCATCAGGGTTGGTAAATTCATCATTCCTGTAGATTTTATTGTCTTAGAAATCGAGCCATTCCCCAATCCATGGAATCAAATTTTTCGTTATCTTAGGCAGACCATTTCTTACAACTTCAAATAAATTTAGATTTGAGATTTGATAGGAAAAGTAGATTGGATAATACACTTAGAATTTTATTAAAAATAAAATCTTAAAAATAAGTACCACTAATGATAATTTTGAGGTAATTATATATTTATTTTCTACTTCACATTGATTTATTAGGTTAACGATAAAAATAATAATAATTGAGTAGTCTTTTCTCTCTAAAAAAGAATAAAAAGGTGAGCCTGGTATTAAGACAATGATCCTTTCTAAATAAGTAAATTTAGTAAGAATCATTAATTAGTTGGGTATTTATACCTAAGTAAGCGTGAATATTCATACAAACGGTATTTTTAAGAAATAGAATATGATCCGAGTGATTGGGTATTTGCGTGTGGATATTCACATAAAAGGCAAAAGATTGAAAAAAAAGGAAAAAGAAAAACAAAAAACAAAAAAAATTAGAAAGAAAGATGAATCAAAAGTTAGAGTTTGAGTCTAAAACCAAAATAAAGCATCACGTGTGCACGTAGATGATATGATCCAATGAATTATTTGTTAGTGAGTATTGAAAAATAGGATTTAAGTTCTTATTAAAACAATGTGTATTTGACATGAAGCTTGATCTGAAAAATCAATAATCTAAACACATTCTTGAATTTTTAGATTAGTAAGATTCATTGCTAAAAATAGAAAAAATTTTCTTTCTTTTGTATATAAAATTTTATTTTTTTTTATTTTTGTTATCCTTATTTTTCTTTTCTTTATTCTTTAATATACCTTCTTCATGATATTTGTAGGTAATATTTCTAAAAACCCTCAGTAGACACAACTCGTTCAGTAAGGTAATATAGGACTTTAATGGCTTGTTGCACGTGCTAAGTGCAATCGTAATTCCTACAAAAGCGAGTTAAGATTTTTATTTTTATTTTTAGGTTTAGGTTTTGCTCGATGACTGACAAAAGATAGACGTACGGGTTTGATAAGTACCATATATTACATATTTATATTCTCATCTTATCTATTTTTGTATATAAATAATGCTACTCGAGTATTTTAGTTTCTTTTAGGAAAAGTCCATTGCTATAAGATTCAGCACAAAATCAATAGAAGACCAAAAAAATCGAGACTAGAAAGAGCATAGTAGAAGAAAACTACGAAAATATAGAGCTAAAAGCCATCAAAGTGGAATCTAGTTTTGCAAATCAGAAGATAAGAGCTGATGACCAAATGCTACAAAACTCAATACCAGTTTCAATAATTTTGCCACTATTTAGCAGCATTTAGTGGGAAAGTGCTCCCCATTTGGCTCCGAATTTCTTTTGTTAACTCAGACGCGGAGTAGGGCACTTTTGCAAGAAATTGACTTGTCACTATTTGGCAGTAATTGCCGCAAGTTGGCATCATAAAAAGAGCGTCTACATCTGAAAATTTTATGAGGGTTTGTCGTAATTTTGTAATTTTAGTTTCATAATTGGATTACAATTTTGAAATCTCGAGCTCTATATATAGGTCATGTCCTTGTAATTAAGGTTTCCTATGCTTTTTATGAGAGAAATAAAATTAAAGATTAAACCTAAGAAGCAACGACCGCCATACCAGATCTCTAAGGATGATTTCTTGTTGTTCATCACTGTTCTTTGTAGGTAAACTTATTTAAGTGCTTTTTTAGTTAATATTTATTTGCTTTCTAGTTAGGGTTTTATGGGTTTAATAATAAAAATTAGATTTTTAATAGTTCTTATGTATAAGAAGACCATTTTGACTAATAAAAAATGAGTAATTAATTTTATTTAGTCCTAAAATGTTGATGAAGCTAAGGACCAATCATAATATAATTTTTATTTATCTTCTTCATAAAAGATTTATAAGATATGATTTTCCTATGATAAATATTAAAAAATGATAATTCATAGATCTAATACTTTAATAACTTATGCTTAAGTTTGCTTTTGATAACCTATACTTAGTTAGGATTTGGAATTATTTATTTTGATTTTATTTGTAGAAATCTCTATTGATATAATATGCTTTTATGAAAGTCACGAATTTTGAGGAGTTATGTTTGCATGACACTTGATAATTCATGCTTACGGTGATTTGAATAAAAGTTAAATTAAAAGATCTCATTTAGATAATTGTAATTGCTTATATTAAAAGGGGAGGAGGAAGATAATAAAAAGAATGTTCAGTTGTAAATTAATAGATTCAATATCCTAAGCTAACTCTAGAATAACTAAAAAAACCCACATAGATTATATTAGTTAACTTGTTTGGATAATAGAAAAATTAAAATTGCAAAATATCTTAGATCTCTATGGGAATAACCTGTAAAGTGTTGCAACTACATTGTGCACGTGCAGTAGATTTATCACATCACTGCCTACTACTTCTAAGACACAAGTTTATATATTACCTACTATTGCTTCTAAGAAACAAATTTATCTACTACCTACTATTACTTCTAAGAAATACTACTGCTTGTAAGAAAAAACTTTTTCTGCTGCCTATTACTGCTTCTAAAAAAGAAGTTTATTTATTGTCTACTACTTGTTTTAAGAAAGAAGTTTATCTGTTACCTACTACTAATTCTAAGAAAAAAATTTATCTGCTACTTATTACTGCTCTTAATAAAGAAGTTTATATGCTACCGACTACTGCTTCTGTGATGCTCCAAATCCAATTGTGGACCCGAGTGTGTGTCCTAATAATAGATAAAGTGTCACTAGTAGGCACTCTCAATATCGGAGTATGTGAGACCAATTTCAGAGTATGTGAGACCAATTTTTTTCTTTTTCAAACAAACATAGGCAAGAGATATTGAAGCGTACTAATGTAAGATATATACCTTAAGTCTTGAATTTATCTGCCACAATATTACAGACATGAATATGGCAATATCCAAAAGCATATTTATATAGAAATGATAAGCAACAAGTACATTAAAAGGTTGCTCATATAGAGACAAGTATACTATCAGAACATAGCAACTTATGTACTGAATATATATAAGAGTGTCCGAAAACTATAGATGAATTAAGCAATATGATATATGTGCACATATAAACCAAAATGAAATATACACAAAAGGATGAGGATCCTACAAGAAACTTGATACTAGCGCTTGGTCTACTCATGAAAATGTGGATCCTCGAGAGTGGGTCCTCCTCCACTACTACCGCTGTCTCAGCTGGCAAACTTGGAAGGTAATAATCTAAAGGGTCAGAATCTAAATAAGAATACAAATCTAAACTCATGTAATTCTATAGGAACCATATAAGGATGTGTATGGAGCATGCTAGTAATAAACAATATAAAAGAGGAATACGTACGAATCTTAAAATATGCTAAATATACCATGAATCATGATGTACATAGTATATATAGTATGGCATAATTAAGCAATAAGTTATGTCATATATAGCAAGAATCATGTGGTATATGATATGCATAATATAATATGAATCATAAAGTATATGGTACATGTAGTATGATGTGATCAAACAACAAGATATTCCAAATATAAAAAAAAATTATGTGGTACATGACATGCATAAGAAAACTTAAATTATAAAGCATTTGGTGTGTATAGGATAATTTGAATACGCAAATTCTATCATATTAGTTTGGAACTGAAAGGTGGGGTTTTCCCGTGTTCTACGAGTGTATTGTACATGCATAGTACCACGGTCCAAACCCAGCCATCACATGCTAGATTGATGCTAGACAAACTAGATATCCTGTACATACTCGGATTATGACTCAAACACCAGTCTCCAAACGAGCCGACAGTGTTGTTAGGCACAACTAGAAAACCGATAGTACCAGTATACAAATCAGCACATGCACCCTAAGTAAGACAAGAGACTCACACAATATGTGTCTTATTCCACCATTCATTTCTCCCATACCCATAATACAGTAAATGGTAAGTATTAGTGTGACATATATAATAAATGTACATGTATCAATAGCCAAGTGAATATGAAACAATACGCACGTCAACACTGGCAAGTACAAAAGTAATACTATCAGGAACAAGAGTTATAAGACAAGAGTAATATTAGCAGATACAAGAGTTACAAGACATGTTCAGGTCTGTGAGATATCATTTCTATGCAAAATAACATATACAAGTAGTAACATGCATAATTAAATATGTGTGCATATAAGCCAGGTAAAGATGAAATGACACGCACGTTAATTCTGGCAAGTATAAGAGTTATATTAGATGATACAAGAGTTACAAGATATGTTCACATACTTGAGATATCATTTTCAAGTAAGAATAATATGTATAAGTAATAATACATATAAATAATATGTGTGCATGCATATCATATCTTGTATCAAGTGGTATATGCACAAATATAGCATGTATGCCTAAACATGAGTTATGACGGGTCTGAAATCACTATGTACAGGTCAGTAGTGACCGTCCGAGAAGGATCTCATTACTACCTCAAAATGTTTCAAAGAAAAAGAGAATTGGCTCACGCAACTGTTAATATGGTAGGATGGGAAAATCCAACACAGGGGGTGGCTAGTGCAGGCTCATCCCCTGATGGTTATTCTAGTAATAATAGTGATGGAGTATACTGTCACACCTGGTCCCGAGCTAGGTCAGCAAATATAAGTCATGATGTTCTCACTCTCCCTGTGAATTTTAAGAAGGGGAGGATGATATTGACTGACACTCTGCATGTGTGTCATCTAGATATCTAACTCGTCTTACTAGAGATGTGTTTTGGTCGATACCAATGACAATGATGTTGGAAGCTAACTATAAAGACTAAAGACGCAGAAAGAGTTATCTAAGCAACAACAAGAACTATTAAACAATATAAGGGGACCATGGATGCTATCTTGATCCAATTATAACAGCTGGCAAAAACATTGTCAAGCAAAAATCCTGATGCTAAGGCTAAAGGATCAGGATCTGGGGATAAAAGCAAAGAAGATAATAATCCTAAGGACAAAGAAGATGAGTCCAGCTTCCATATAAACGAAGAATCTGATACGATTAAAGATAGGGTATTCGAGGACATTCAAAGAAGTTAGATGCATTAACTCACAAAGAAGTTCTACAAAAGGCAGGAATAATGCATCTGTACCGTCCCAAATGGGACTTAATCCCTTTTCCTGATAATTATTGACCTCGGACCATTAATAAATACTATGGGAATGGATCCCCAAATCAACACATTTACCATTTCCAGTCATTAATAGGAAATGTTATGGGAAATGATGCACTCATGACCCGCTATTCATAGGGTCCCTAAAGAGCATTGCCTTTGATGGTTTCGAGCTTTACCGATAGGGTCCATCAGTTCATGGGTAGATCTTGAGGCTCGTTTCGTCACTCTTTCTTCAAGGATGATGCTGAAGTATCTATGCCCACATTAATTGAAGAAAATCAAAAGAAAGGAGAGGCGGTGAAAGACTCCATCGATAGATTCGGAAATCTGTCTCTCAGGTGCCCTGAAGGAATGCCACTATCCATGTTATTGCAAACATGTAGACATAACCTATGCGCCAAGATTGAAACTTAACATGAGCCCATACATGGAAAGAACTTCAAGAACAAGCCAGAATCATTGAAAAATCAATTTTGAGACTTTCGGTAAAAGATAAGGGTAAGCAGAGGGTTGATTCCACTTCAACATGGCCACCTTCTAAGTTCAAGAATGTATTGATGATGGATATAAGAAGAATCCACCACCTCGACAAAATACTATCTGGCCCAATGAACACAAAAGAAGTATTCGTTTAAGAATGATCAGGTGCTCAAGATCTTCAATATGCTGGTCAAAAATAATAAAATCATGCTATCTAAACCCAAGAGACCAAACAATATTGGACGTACTAATGACCCAAAATATTGTCATTACCATAGAATAATAAGCTATTCTACCAAGGACTGATTTATCTTGAATGACAAGCTCCAAGACTTAGCAGAAGTAGATGTGCTTCGATTAAAAAGGAAAAAAAAGAAAGTTATTACGAGCATGATATCGATGCAGTTTGGGAGAGACCTATTAAGGGTTAAGATGCCCAATGGAGTTCTAGTTCTCAAAGTAATGACAAGAATCATTAACACAGATTCAAATCACCAATAGTCCGAAGGGTTGGCTTCTGTTCCAATCTGATGACGAGAAACAATGTAGGTTTACCCTGACCTGATTGAGGATGATTAATGGATGACTGTCACTTCAAAAAGACAGTGGAAAATGAAGAATAACCTAAGTTTCCATGTTATATCTCTTGGGCCAGTTGGTTATGATACTTCTGCTAGCTTATTGACTGACTCCAATGAAGAGCAGATCGTTTTTATGATAGAGACTATGTTTCCTGATGGCACAAGGTCAGGTTTAAAATACCTGAAGTAGTACGATATAATTAACCCTGATGATCATCAAGTAGGTCCCTCTAAAGAAATGGTTACCTCCACGTCAACACCTGAACCTCTTTTGGATGAAAGTAAAACTAAGGAGATAAGGTTCGATAAGCCTTTGAGAAAATAGGCTGCGAAAAATCTTTAACCTCCATTTAAATTCGATATCATGGCGCAGTTAGCGTATATCACCGCCAAAATCACCATGCATGAGTTGTTGCACCTATCTAAAGAAACCAGAGATGCCTCTCCGCAAAGCATTGACTGATTCAGAGACGTTTCTCGCTCAGATCTCTCCACCTACAAATGAAGAGTGTTGATGTTGCCATCAAGTTTCCTCTCTACCCAGCATAATCTTCTCATCCGAGGATATGTTGGTGAAGGATTCCAGTCATGATAGGCCATTATATTTCACAGGTTACATCAAATCCCAAAAATCGAAAGTATGCTAATTGATCCGAATTTAGCCTTGAGCATCATACCAGTATGCTTGATGCAATTTTTGTGCATACCAATCTGTAATTTGTCTACCACCACCATTACAATCCATGGTTTCAACGTGCAAAGTAGCCAGCCTGTTTGAAAATTTTGGTTGAAATGTTAGATTGGAGATCTCAAGACGGAGGTTACTTGCCACATCATTAATGCTAATACATCCTACAATCTGCTGCTAGAAAGGCCATGGATTCACTCCAACCTCATTGTCTATTCAACAATGCATCAATGTTTGAAATACGCGGATATACAGAGGGTGGTCAAAACAGTCTATGCAGAAAGGTAGCCTTTTAAAGGAGTTGAAAATTATTTTACTGATGCCATCCCGTTCAAGGATAAACAAGAGGATGAGACTGATGATAGGAATGAAGCTAATGCGGAGCCTAACGATAGTTCAGAAAAAGCTTCGGAAAAACTGAACCCTCTTGTAATAAAATTAAGTGATGTATCAATTAATCCTAATGTCTATATTGAAGGTGAATGGGTACTTAATGAAAGTTCTAATTTTGTGTATGACTTGTCTAGTTCCTTTGATGAAACTGATAGTGAAAAGACCTTAATAAAAAAAAATTTAACAAGACACCGGTATTACATATACTAGTGCACTCAAGTTCACCAAACAATTTAATGATAGAGGATTCTAATGATGCCACATCGTACAATCCAAACTTAATTGGCCCCAAATTGTCTTTGGCGAGTCTACTACCAAACCGAAACCCAACTCTAGTATTACTGAAGATGAATCGGACGTTCCACTGTTCGATCACTATGGGCCAAATTATCATAGACTCATGGACATGATGCGATACGACATCACAAAAGGATAAGGGGTTGTTTTTTTTAACCAAGGAAGAAGAACCCCTCTACAACTGTGTGTTCCTAAAGGGAAAAGTTTGGATTACTACAACAAAACTAAATATGGTTTGGGGTATATTTCTTTTGAACCCAAGATAAATGTAAAACATGAAAATTCCTTAGAAAGCATGAACTTCCAGTCGTCATCGTAATCTAATACCAACTCAGAATAGGGTTTGAGCGAACTATTTAAACACTTTTCATCGAATATGGCATCTATGTCATTAGCGCACATGAAGAAGAAAGTACAGACAACTCTTTAGCATGGGCTAAGAAGATTACTGCATAGTGGGAGATAAGGTTTGAGCAATGGAAATATTTTACAGATGATCAAGCTATCCATATGAATATGGAGAGTGATCAAGACCCAAAACCTATATTTATGAGCAAGAATTTAGACTAGAATGAGTTGCAAAATTTGATCGGACTCGTTCATGAATACATGGATGCTTTCACATGGAACCATGAGGATATGTCAGGATTGGATCAAAAAATCGCCTAACACCATCTCAATATTTGAGATGACACTAAACCAATGAAACAATAGCAACAAAAGTTCAAATCTGAAATGCAACAAGAAATTAAAGCAGAAGTCAAGAAACTGAAGACTTGTGATTCATTCATGAAGAACAACATCCCGACTGGTGGGCTAATATCGTACCAGTTATGAAGAAAAATAGGAAAGTTAGGTTTTCCATTGATTATAGGGGTTTGAACGATGCTTGTATAATAGATGAATTCCCACTTCCGATCACAGAAGTTATATAAATAACACAAACGGTTTCAAAAGAATATCTTTCATGGTCGGCTTTTTTGGAAACAACTAAATTAAAATGTATCCAGATGATGAAAAATATGTCCTTTCCAATACCGAAAGGAGTGTACTATTACACTGTAATGCCTTTCAGTCTGAAGAATGTAGGAGCCACATACCAAAGTGTTATGACAACCATCTTTCACGATCACTTACAAAAGATCATGGAATGATATGTTGATAATATTGCGGTAAAGAGTCGGAACAAAGATGATCATGCTCAAGACTTATGGACAATATTCGACTGAATGAGGACGCATCAATTAAAGATAAATCCCACAAAATCCTTTTTGAAGGTGTCAAGTGGAAAATTTTTAGGTTTTGTGGTAATGTCTAGGGGAATCCATTTTGAACTGGACAAAGTAAAAGCAATCCAAAACATGCAACTCCCGAGAAACATTAAAGAACTGAGAGGCTTACAAGGGTGTCTAGCATACATCCACTGCTTTATTGCTAACTTAGAGGGAAAATTTTAGTCATTCTCCAAATTAATGAAAAAAGACATGTCATTTGTATGAGACACTAAATGCTAGAAAGCTTTTGAGGATATCAAACAATATTTGACCAATCCATCAATGCTAGCAGCTCCAGTTACTAGCAAACCATTTCTCCTCTATGTTAAAATGATGGACTCTGCTTTAAAAGCTTTATTAGCTCAAACTAATGAGAAAGGGCATGAGCATGCAATTGCTATCTCAGTCGAACAATGATTGGTACTGAACATAGGTACACTCCGATAGAAAAAGAGTGTCTGGATTTAGTTTTTGCCATTTAGAAGATGAGACACTACCTAGTAGGAACAAACTACACATGTAATAGCCAAGGTAAATCCTCTGAAAAAATTAATGACACAACCAGGTTCATTGAACTCAAGGCTAGCTAAATGGGCACTGCTATTGTCGCAATATGACATGAAGTTTGTGCCTCAGAAAGCAGCGAAAGGACAACCCATAACAATTTTTTAGCTGATCATCTAGTACCTAATTCCAAATTGTACATAACTATCCTAGATGAAGTAATGACAGCAAACTCTACATCACAAGATGAAGTCTGACAAATGTTCTTCGATAGTGCCACGAGACTGGGACCAAAGGGAAGAGTTATTGCTGGAGTAGGAATAGTCTTTATATCTCCTAAAAATGATGTCTTGCCTTATGCATATTTGCTAATAGAGCCGTGCTCAAACAATGTAGCTGAATATAATGCTCTCATCATTAGATTGCAAATAGCTGAAGAAATGAGGGTAAAATATCTTGAAGCCTATGGAGACTCAAAGTTAGTGATCAACCAAGTTAAAGTTGAATAAGACGTGAGGAATAAAGACTTGATTCCATACCATCAAGCCACAACATCCTTGGCAAAATTATTTCAAGGATTCTTCATTGACTACGTACCCCAAGGAAATAATACACATGCAGATGCTTTGGTATCTCTAGCCGTACCTTAGCGTTGCCACCCAAGATAGAACAAAGAACCTCGGTTGCTAGTCAAAATTTAGACTATCCAAAACAAGACTTGGAAATTAATAAAAGTGGCAAGCCAAGCTTAAAGAGTAAAGAAGTCTGTAAAGTCTCATCAAGCTTGGATCCTAGAGACTGGATACAAAAAAAGCTTTACAGCATTCTTCCCGAGATCCCAAAAAAAGCTACTTTCACTAAAAGAAGAGCAAGTCGTTACTTATACAACATGACTATCATACAGTTATATCGAAGGTCGTATGATGGGATTTTGCTCAGGTGCTTATCTCATAAAGAAGCACAGGTAGCGTTATGAGAAGCCCATGATGGCATATGTGGAGCCCACCAACCTGGACCCAAAGTTTTAGATCGATTATGAAAAAATGGATTTTTATTGGCCTAAAAAGGTGAGAGATACCATGGACAATGCCGAGCAATGTCATGTATGTTAGATTCACACTGGCTGCATTCGCAGACCATCAGAATATTTACATCCTACGGTCGCATCATGTCCATTTGAAGCATTGGGCATTGATGTAGTTAGACCTATTTTCCCTCCTTTGTCCAAAGGTTATCGGTATATCTTCGCGATCACTGATTACTTCTCTAAATGGTTAGAAGCCAGAGCACTGAAAGAAGTAAAAGTCTCTGACATGGTTAAATTCATAGAACATAATGACAACAGATCCCAATTTGTATGCCAAGCATTCTACAAGTTATGCGACAAATTTAAAATCAAAAGTGTCGCATCAACAACTTACAATCCTGCTGTAAACGGTCTAGTGAAAGCATTAAATAAAATGGTGTTTAAAATATTAAAGAAACTCGTTCAGAAAAATAAGCGAGATTGACATGAAAAGTTAGGGGAGTGCTTATGGGCATTATCAGACAACTGTTTGGACTCCCACGAATGCAACTCCATTCTCTTTGCTGTACAGCTATGAAGCAATCTTGCCTTTGGAAATCCAAATACCATCACTCCGTACCGCTTTAGCATTGGAGATGCCTACTGAGCATAACCACAAATTGCACCATAAAGAGTTGGAAGCGTTAGATGAGAAGAGACTTCAAGCTCAATAACGCATCAAACTTTACCAAGCCAGAATCTCCAAAGCTTTTAACAAAAATGTTAAAGGACATGTATTTAAACAAGGGGACTTAGTCTTGGCAATACGATTCCGTATGATCATTACCAACAAATCCTAAGGCAAATTTCAACCGAAGTGGGAAGAACCCTTCGTAGTGGAATCTGTGTACTCCAATGGAGCTTATAGATTAGCTAAATCCAATGCAAAATTCTAATGGCGCACATTAATGGAAATTTCTCAAGAAGTAATGAACTTTTCTTTTCTATTGACTTGTTTGGTTGGGAGCTATGGGTTGATACCCCATTAAGCCAATATCGAGCATTGAACTATCTCAGTTTGGATTTGTAAATCAACATTGCAGTATTGAACTACAAAAAAATATGCACCAATCGTGTGCATGAATAAAGCTCTTTTATTAATCTTTTGTACATGAGTATTACAATTGAAATTCAAGTTACAATGGTTGCTTTAAGCATTACAGTAAAGTCATGTGTTCTAAGCATCACAATGAATCTTACACAAGTTGTACAAAAAAAAGAATTCAAGAAGTTCAAGAAGAATGCAGATTCGGTGAGGACTACAGTGTGAACTTGAAAGTGAACCACTTCCTTGTAGGAGTTGTTCCTGGGAGAGCCTCGATGCACACTCCAAAACGCTTGACTTCAAGCAGGATGCCATGACATTTTGAAAGGGTGCCATGCTGTCCAAGAAGCCTACCCATGGAACCCTGTCAACAGGAGCCCCAGTTAAGATGCAATGGCATTTAAAAACCATTGCATTCTTTGTAGCCTAGCGCAGTTGGAGGACTCGTTAATAGAAATGTTGCAGCTGCCAATCAATAATACTGCCGTAGACCAGAATGGTGATCCTCCTACCAAGCCATGCCATGGCAGCACTATTGGTTGGTCCGTGCATTAGAAAAAAATTCATCACTCCCTAATGCACATGAACGTTGGAGAAGATAAAGAAAAAGAGATGAGAGAGAGAGAAGTAAAAGGAAGAAAAAATACAAAAAAAATATAGCAAAGACAGCCTTTCCTCTATGGTACAAGTGTGGAACTTGATTCACTAATCTTTGTTCGAAATTGAAAGTTTTCTTCCCTTCATCATTAGTTGGAGGGTCCATAGAGATAGAACCACCCCATCATGGAAAAAAAAAGTCTGATCAGAGTCCGGAATAGCAAGGAACCTAAGAACCTTTCAAGAGAGAAAAAGAGCCTGATACTGGAAGTGCTCAAACCATCCTAGGAGTATTTATGCCTGCAAAGAAGAGGATTCAGAAGCCCTGAGGTTGGGCCTCTAGATGCAGCTAATGAATAGTCAAATCATTCCCAAGCTAAAATTTTGATGGAACGTTCGTTTTGGAGAATGAAGCGATGTTTGATGCTTTGATTCCTGCAAAAAAGATATGATCATCATGCAAATATCTAATCCTTCATTAGCAGGTTAGCCTACTAATGGGTTAGCCTCGCCAATAGGTTAGCCCCACCAGCAAGTTAGCCTCACCAATGGATTAACCTCACCAACGAGTTAGCCTCACCAATGGGTTAATCTCACCAACGAGTTGCTTTGCTAGAGGCTAAAATATCATTTAAATAAAAGGAAAAGTGGAATTAAAAATAAGTCCAAAGCCTCTAGGGCAATGGATAGAGAGAAATTTTAGCCTTTAAATCCAAAAGAAACTCTCGCCAACTTATCACGTCGATAGGAATGATGTGGCTAGCCAATTTAAATGGTAGTTGGTAAAGGCACATCAAACCCGTTTATAATTGGGAGTTTGCTAAAATCTCCATAAATATGTACCAGGTGCAAATTTCATTTGGAAAGCATCTGAATACATCAATGTACAAAATATACATGAATGAATTGTTTATTAATTAGTCAAGCATTAGTCTTACATTGCATATCTGGGCATAAACATAGCAAATTTTTGTCAAGCACCTTCTATAATGGATGCATCGGCAAAACAAATGACCAAAATTATCACTGGATAATATTAAATCCACAAAATTTATTAAGTTATTAAACTTCCTGCTAAAAAAATTGAGCTAAATCCTCTAAGTTCAATATCACAGTTCCAAAGGTCTATGCATGTATTGTCAGAAGTTTAAAAGTAATAATCTGGAAATCAAAACTCGTTGAAAGTTTTAAAATACACTTTTAATGCTACAAAGGATTTTTGAAGGATAGATTATAAAACATGTCTCTGGAAGTTTAAAAGATCCATGATAACTAAGTTAACATGAAACCTATGATTAAAAAAATGTCAAATAACAATTTCAATATAAAACCTCTGGTTGACATAACAAATTACAAATCAACATCAAACTTCCAATAACCAAAGTCAGTTTTCTCAAAAAAAACAAAATGTCCATCCCAGATTAACTTAAACTCAAACATGACAAAAAAATAACAAAAAAATAAAAAAAATATAAAAAAAATAAATTGTCTTCAAATTGTGATAGCAAAAATCAACTAGTTAAAAGTTCTTTCGAGACTGTTGCTTCAAAGTATTCAAGTGCTCTTCAAAGAGCTGCTTGTTCACTTTGCCTTCAATGCCAACCTTAATCTCCACCATGATCACTATCTCTATAGCAAATCTAGAAGGAACACCATCTATTCAAGCCTGAATGGCCCACCTTTCTTCTAAAATCTTCTGACTAACTTTACTGGATTCATCAAGATGAACTTGTGTCTCTTCTCTACTGGCACTCACAATATTCAAGTTGGGCCTCCTACTCTTCAATCTCTTTCAAGATCTCCTCTAGAATTTGGATCTAACGATTGAGATTGACGATCTCCAAATTCTTCACTCGAATTTCCCTATCAGCAAGCTGTTGAGTTCGTTGGGCATCCTTCAAAGACTGAGTGTTCGAATCCCGTTGTCTTTCTAATTCCTCCCTTTGTTGTTGGAATTCTAGCGTTAGGCACTCTTTGAATATGTCTACCAAAGGAGTCATGGGATATGTATGGAAACTTCTCCAAGCACTTGCTGAGTGCATGAAAGCTTTAACATAATTTTCAAAAGGAGCAGTCGCTTCATGCCCTACCACATAGCTGATAGATTCTCCAATAAACTCCAAGGGAATTAATCCATCCATCATGACCTCATCCACACAGTCTTGCGCTATATCATAAAATGTGAAGTAATTCTCTTCAAACAATTTTCGCTGACTTTACCTTGCAAAGGTGACGAAGTCGAAGGAGCAGGGAGCTCGAAAGGAGGAGTACTAGATATTGTAGCAAGGCTGGAAGATCCCAAATACTAGTAGTCAGAGGTGGGGCCTAAGTAATATTTGGTGAAGAAATGGGAGCTTGCCAGGGTCTCAAATCGAGTGAAGAAAACTGTGCAGAAGTAGAAAGCACTCCAGACATACTAGATGTCACCGTACCGGTGGATAAAACATAATCCAATCCCGAATCCTGGACTGGGCGTGCTACTGTGATCTTGCTTCTCTGAGGAATCAATGATGCCACTAAAAGGAAGCGGAAGAAAGATAAACGGAAATGTTAGCGAGATGTGCAGTTGAACAAAAGCTCAAATGACACAACGTTAACCCTCATGAGAGAGGAAGTATAAAACTGCGATCCCAAAGCAGATGAAGTACCTAGAAAATAGTCAGGATCAAGGTCCTACAAAACCATTGCCATGTTGCCCAAATGTGGAAGCAATGTCACGTGCAAAGGAGCAAGTTCTAATAACATGCCAAGTTTGGCGCAATAAATATCAAGGTTAAAATAATACTTATGTATCATGGCTGCAAGTAATAGACAAAGATGATGGTGAAGCAATATATATATATATATATATATATATATATATATATATATATATATATATATATATATATATATATATATATATATATATATATATATATATATATATATATTAAAAAGAGTATTGATGAATAACATATATTGTATTTTTCCTCTCATACTTTATCTATTTTTGTATATAAATAAATGCTACTCGGATATTTTTAGTGTCTTTTGCAGGTAATCCGAATTATATAAGGAGAAGGCATGAAATCAGAGTCGGAGTCGGAAATCAGAGTCCGAAAAGTTACTAAAGTGGGCAAGACTACGAGAATATGATGCTTTAGAGACTCAAAGTCGAATACAGTCAGGAATATTAAAGCTAGAAGACGAGGGTTACATGTGTACAAAATTTCATGAATTTATCTCAAATTGGAGCCGCTATTTAGTGGTTTTTACCGCCATTTGGCGGCCCAATTTGGGCCCCATGCGCCGAGATTTTTCCTATGGTTTCTTTGTAATTTGTTTCACTTTTAAGTTCTGCTAGAAATAGGGTTTGGTTTCTGACGCCTATTTAAAGGCCGACCCTTGTATTGTGACGGGAATCTGGAATTTTTGTATTCGATTTTTCTCTTCAATAAAGTTGGGGTTTTTGCTGAAGGTCGACGGCCACAACACCGTGTCCAGAGGTAACCCATTGTTCTTGAGATTCTTATTTTCTTTCTGCATAGATTTGATTGCTTTTTAAATTAGGGTTTACTGCTTTCTAGATTAGGGTTTACCGCTTTCTAGATTAGGGTTTATCATTCTATGAATAAAAAGTTGATCTTCCTTAGTAAAAATCATGAGTAGCTAATTAGATCAGCTCTAGGATGTAGATGAAGCTAAGATCCACCATGTAATTATTTTCTAATATTTTTCTTCTTAAATAAAATTAATAAAGCCATGATTTCTCAAATGAAAGATTAAAATACAAGGACCCGAAGTTTAGAACTTTGATAGGTTATACTTGAATTAGGATTCTTGATAATTTATGCTTAGTTAGGGATTGAGGTTGCTGGTTTTGTCTTTTTATTTGAATTATCTAAAAGATTTAGTTTATTTTGATAAGAAGTAGTATTTTTTGATGAGCTATACTTGCACAACACTTGATAGCTCATGCTTAGGGCACTTTAAGTAAAAATTAAACTAAAAAGATTGAATTTTTATGATAGAAGAAAATAGTAGAAGTAAGAACATGTCTGGAAATTAGTGGATTCTATATCCTAGGCTACTTAGATTAATCCGACCTCAATCTAGAACCTTTGGTTAGTCCGTTAAACTATAGAGAAAGTAAGAACGTAGAAACACCTTAGATCCTTGTGAGACGACCTGTACAGCTCTACAACGATACTGTGCGCTTGCAGTAAATATAACACATCAAGTTTTTGGCGCCGTTGCCGGGGATCGACGGTGTTTTTCTTGCATTTTCTAGCATTTTATGGGTTAACAGTGTGTGTGAGTGTGCAGGAAATAGAAATTGCAGAGACAGAAAAATTTAAAGGATTGGAAGAGCCTCTTAACCAAGTAGAAAAAAGCTCGAAGTCAAATTCATCAGTCTAGCCGCTATTCAGCGGCTAGAACCGCTATTTAGAGGTGAAACAGGTACGTTCTAAACCTGAATTTTCTCTGTTTCTGTAGTTTTTCTTCCTGATTCTGTAGAAAAATTTAAAAAAAAAATACAAAAATTAGGAACAGTATAATTAACATTTTTATTTGATCATATCTATTCACCCGTTTTATCTCTCCACCATACCCCACTTCTTGCATTAGTTTAGGAAGTTCACGCATACACTCACGGTCGCTGGTTCATGCCACATTGGACTCGTGATACCTAAACCTAAGCTCTAATACCACCCTGTAACGCCCCCGCTTTTCAGCTGCTTTCCAAAACGGAGAACGTTACTTATTACTTGCAGTAGATAACCCAACAGTCACAGAATCTTGGAATAACCGTAACCACTGCCACAATCAGATAAATAAATAACATATCTGAAACTGAAATAATTTTATTTATACAAAGAGTTCATTACATAAAATGACACACTGTTTTAAATATGAACACAAAAGAGTCAAAGAGAAAAGCAGTGCCCAGACAAAAGAAAATATAAACAGAATATACAAAAGTTCTCCAGGGGTACTTTGCTTGCCTATTGTCACTCGATCTGTCCAACGAAGTACATGGTCTTCAACTAGGACTAGATCTACATCTTCACGTTCAAAATCTGGGTTCAAAACTCAGGGGATTAAACCCAGCAAGTAACACATTTAAAAAGAGAAATTGTGTACTATCATAGTACAAGAATATCAGTGTGCATGAGCACATTTAAGTCAGTGTTGTTTGTGTGCATATAAATTAAACATGAAGGTAAGCATAAATAAATGAACATGATAATAACTGCTTTCTCTATTTAATTATATATTCTATTGGCCTCAGTCACCGTCCAATTTAATTTTGAAACCGTATTAATGGATAAGATAGCGCTATTCTCCATTGTCGTATAAGTGCCCGTGCATACCCGGGATCCGGCCACAATATTCATGGCGCTGAACCATGACATGCCGCTAGGCACTACAATCAATTTCCGTACTGTATTACAGTAACGGATATACCACTCTGGGTAAATATCAATTGGTGATCCAGTAATCACCCAGGCCGCTGCAGTAAAAGAATCCCGGCCCTAACAATACAATCAATCCTTATACGGTAAGGCTTTTATCCATCATATAGTTTCTCCTATTCCCGTATTCATAATGAATTATATGCACATTAAACTTTTATTTTACATTTATTTGTTTACTTTTTCTTTTTCTTCTTTAATTGTTTTTCAATTAATGATAACATGCTTGCATTTTCATAACTGTACATGACATGTAGTATCATAACACATGATCTGCAATTTTAAAACACATAACTTGTAATATCAAACCACATGAAATGTAAAACACATGACTTGTAATATCAAAGCACATGACATGTAGTATGATAAATGTTAGTGCACAATTGTACCACAATTCATATCATTAAAATTATTTCAATAATCTGGTTCAATTCTTAATGCCAATCAATAACCCAATAGCATCCAGTTCCAGTTCCTTCCCTCTAATCCCACTTGCCAAACAAGCCATAAGGTTTTGAAAACATATATGCTTGCAACTAATGTTGCAACTCTATTTATTTATACTATTAAGATAACTGCATCCAATTACTTTTTGTTCAAGGATAGAGTAACTGACGAATCAAATAGAAAGAGGAAAATAAACCCCACTAAAAACTAAAAGCTCATTAATATGTGGAAACACAAGGATGAAGCAAAAAGTGTTATCAACCACTTTCTAAAAAATTCTAAATTTTAAACAAGCCAGAGGCTGCTAGTTACATGAATATGAAAATACCTTGTAATACATACTGTACAAGCTTTTAAGTCTGACTAAACAGAGTAACTTCCATTCCTGGAAAACATTTACATACAATTATTTAAGAAAAAAAAACACTAGCCCCTGCAACGATGTTAGAGTAACATCTGCCCCTTACATTTGCACATAATTATCCACATAAAAACACAGTGACAGAACATGGCATGCAACTATTGCAAATAATCAATAGGGGCAAACTTGTTGATAAAATGATGATATGCAGTGCCATATGACTCCTTTTCTTGTGAAGGAGTAGAAACATTTGTTGCAATCAAATTGGTTGCACTTGCAACAAATGTTGCAGCTTTTCTTGCAACAAAACTACAAAATGCAACTCTATCTACAAATTGGTAGCAAACCATACATTTCCAACTCTGAATGCTGCAACAGGAAATCATTTCCAGCCAACAAAGCAGCCCCTAAATGGGGTTACATTCAAATTCTCTGTAACAGGCATTTTCAGGATGGGGTACACTACAGGTTTTAGGCAAAGCATACTATTTTTGATATGACGTGCTACACAAATTCTACAACAAGCCTGAAATGGTGCTAAAACAACCACAAATATTCAGTTGGTTTGATAATACTTACATAAAGAAAATTGTGTGCTTGGAATTTAATAGTGCTTTTTAGATAACAGGAAAGAACTAGGGCGATGTAATCATCTCAACTCCAAGTGCAAAAGTTACTTGCAATGGCTAGTAGGCAATTTACTAAGTTTGATTAATATTCTTTACAAAATTACTAGTGAGCTTCGTCCATTGAAATTAAACTACACTAATACTACACTAAACTTTCAGCATTCATAAATTTAGAAAAAAATATCATTTATGTTTATCAACAGATCAATTAAGAGGGCATCATTGCTTCAATACAGTTGAATAATTAGCAAATCCCAACTACAATGTAAAATAATTTCTCTGAAATTTTCAGAACTAGTCTAAACTTAATTGGTGAATTCAAGTAATCAAAGTTCTTGCAAATTGAAACAAGAGTAGATTCTTTCATGCGACTTCTCAACGATGAGCAAACAGTAACAGAGCAACTTAAAAGAGATTCATTCGATCCAGCGGATTGAGCTCGACAGATCGAAGAACAACCAATAGAGCAGGTAAGATAGAAGTGATTACTTACATCGGATTTCCTTTAATCTCCTTCGATTTGTCGAACACTGCTTCTTCCCTTTCTCCTTCTCCTTCTTCTGCTCTTTTTATTTTTATTTCTTTTTTTTTTTTCATTGGTTCTTTGGCTGCAGACAGAGAAAATGAGAGAGTAAAGAGTCAGGGAGAGAACGAGACTGAGAGAGATAAGGGAGAGGTTTTTTTTTTTTTTTTTTTTTTTTCTTTTCTTCCCAGTTCACCCAGCTTTGCCACCTAACCCTTGCTGCTCTCCTTTTGTTCGTCACGACAGCACAACACACTATTCACTGTTTTATTTATTTTAATTAATTAATTTATTTATTTATTTAATAATTTAATAATTTTGATTTCATGTAATATTATCCCAATACTACCAAATTTATGTAGAAGGTACTGCTCAATGAGAGGAATACTACAAAATTATCCGTTTGTTGTTTCGATATCAGGAATAAATAAACCGAAATTCTGAAGTAATTAGAAGGATAATTTTAATATTATTAAATTAGCAATTTTGGGAGTATTTTTTGGCCTCGTAAGAAAAATCTCCAAAAATTCTAAATATTACAAAACTAATAAAAACTAAGGGAAAGTAGTCATTCCTAGTTGCAACATTTAGCTTCCTATAATCGATACAAAATCGTCATCCCGTCTGCATGCACATTGGAATAAGCTCATTTGCATCGTTCTTGACTACGGTGACTCCAGACTTCTTAGGCACTACTTGAAGCAGGCTCATCCATTCACTATCAGAGATAGGATAGATGATCTCATTATCAAGGCACTTAAAAATTTCCTCCTCACAGCCTCTTTCATTACTGAATTCAACATATGCTGAGGATCTCTTATAGGTCGTACATTATCTAATAAATAAACTCTATGCTACACTATAGATGGACTAATCCCTTTTATATCGGCCATACTCCAGCCTATGACTTTCTTATGTGCTTTCAATACTGATATGAGTTCCTTCTTTTGAGCCTCAGTCAAATCTGCAGAGATAATGATTGGTAGTGTGTCGTGTTCACCCAAGAAAGCAAATTTAAGATGACTCGGAAGGGTCTTCATATCAAGCTCAAGTGGACACTCAAAAGATGGTCGTAACTGAACTTGTGGTCAGTTATCAATAGCTCATGTGGAAGTTTCCATCGAGTGGATGACACATAATTAGATGACTCATCAAGCGTATAATAATAAACTCTTATCAACTAAACTATCTAACTCGTTAAAGAATTCCTCCTCTTGGTGCTCACTAGACAACCCTTGGATCGTATTCACCTCTAGGGATCATCATGTGGATCACTCAATTGGTACCCTAGATTGAATATATTCAAATCAAGTGTCATATTTCCAAAAGAAAGTCTCATAGATCCACTCCGACAATTAATAACAGTATCAGAAGTGGTCAGGAATGGACATCCAAAATAACTAGGATACAATGTTGTAGATACACCACAGGTTGAGTCTTGAGAAGTATGAAATCAACTGGAAAAATAAACTCCCCAATCTTAATCAAAACATCTTCAATCTCTCTAATAGGTTTCTTCGCAGATCTATCGACTAGCTGTAACGTAATCCTTATAGGTCTCAACTCTCTTAGTCCTAATTGCTAGTATACTGAATAAGAAAGTAAGTTGACACTTGCTCATAAATCTAGTAGAGCCCTTTCAATCACTGTAATTCCTATGGTACAGGAGACAGTAAGACTTCCAAGATCTTTGTACTTCTTAGGTACTGACTGAAAAAGGATGCTAGAGATGTTCGTAGGTAGGAAGACTTTTTTTTGGAACATTTGTTGTTCTCTTCTTCATGTATAAATCCTTTAAGAATTTTGTGTAATCAGGTACTTGCTGGATTGCATTAAGAAGAGGAACATTGATCTTAACTTACTTAAATAAGTCAAGGATGTGCTCAACCTGAGGAGAACTTTTCTTTTGTCGATTTGGATATGGAGCCTTCAGCTTATAAGTATAATCGATAGGAGGATCAGTTTCAAAGGGTCAGACTCCTCTGTCATGCTAGTAGGTGGATTGTGAGATGGTCGAGATGGTGATGATAGTGAATTATGAGTTGATGGTGGAATCATGGAATTAGGGAGTGTAGCATGTCGCACACAAGAAGTGGAATTTGGTGTCATGGCTACATGATTGTCAACCAGTTTTCTAGAACGAAATGTGTGAATGGTATTAACTTGGTTGACATGCGACTGACTGGAGTTAGAGTAAATGGCATTAGGGTTTTTTAAAGATTGACTTGGAAATGTACCTTTGCTACGTTCACTCATTTGACTCGCTAATTGTCCAACCTGCTGCTCTAAGTTCTTAATAGCCAGAGAGTTCACGAGCAAGTGCTGATTTATTTTTTGAATAAAATCAGTTGACACTTTCATGAGATTTTGTATATGTATGTCAAGGTTAGACGAGGACTTGAGATGATTTTCAACACTCTTCTCAAGTGACTAAAGTCGCTTTTCTTGATCGTTATTAGACCCTTGTTGTGGATATGATTGATTTTATGCAAGTGGTCTGTTCCGATTGTTCCCATAATTTGAAGCATTTGGGTATTAATTAGCACCCATATTTGGTCTTGAAAACTGATCATTGGTTGGAGACTGCATGTTAGGGTTGGGGGCTCCCTGATATTGCCCTGACTCCAAGAGAGATTTGGATGGTTCCTCCAGCCAAGATTATATGTAGGAGCATATGGATTATTCATGGGTCTTGGATATAAGACATTCGCCTGCTTAAGTATCGGACCCATAGAATTCACTAATAGTAGACACTCCTCCATGACATGATTTGGAATTCCGCAATTAAAGCATGTGGGTCCTTGTATTTGGTTGACTTGAGCCACTGGTGGAGTACTAGAAGTCTCCAATGCCTCAATTCTCCGCATAAGGGCTGCAATCTTAGTTTCGGTAGCTATCGAGCTATCGACACTATGGATCCCACCATTATTTGTAGACATTGATGCATTAGGTTTCTCAGCGAGATTCTCCCACTGCATAGTTTTTCATGATAGGTCTTCAAGGAAATCCTACGCTTCATCCTCATTCTTTCTCATGAACTCCCCCTGACACATAGAATGTGTAATCGTGTCCTTCATACGCGATTTGACACAATGTCACTTTTCTATCGCATGGTGGGGCACTGAGCTAATAAATCTTTGAACCGTTCCAAGTATTTCCAGAAAAGTTCTCTTGGCACTTGACGGAATTGATTAATTTAATTTTTAATTTTTACCATCTTGTGCGTGGGATAATACTTAAGAAAAACTGAAATAAATTCATCCCAAGTAGTGATTAAATCAGTAGGAATATTGTACAACCACTTCTTAGCGTTATCTTTAAGAGCAAACGGAATGAAATAGAGGTTAGTTGCATCCTCCAATAAGTGTTGCAATTTAATCATCATGCACACTTCTAAAAATTTACTGATAAAGAGATATACATCCTCAGAATTAGAACCAGTGAATTTAGAAAGCATGCTAATGTACTGCGGTTTCAGTTCATAGTGATTACCCGCTGCGTGTGGGAGTTTGATGCGTGACAGTAGTGATGTGCGCAACGGGTAACATCGATCCTAAAGGATCGAGACCGGTTCATCCATCTAATCTCGTATGAACAAATCTGATCTCACTAGTCGACCAAATTAATCACGAATCCAATATGGCATGAACCAGCGACCGTGAGTAGATGCGTGAGTTTCCTAAACTAATGTAAGAAGTGAGGTGTGCTAAAGATAAAATGGTGGAAGAGATATAATCAAAGAAAAGATATGATTCCTATAGTTCCTACTGTTTTTATTTTTTTATTTTTGTTGCAAAACTAGAGAACCAAACTATAGAACTGAAGAGAAATTGGGGTCAGATCACACCAGAGCTGCAGCTATTTCGCAGTTCTTGCCACCAATTAGCAGCAGAACCAGAGAGATTTTCTCTCTGGTTTCTACTACGCAACTCTAAAGTTCTTCTGATCCCTTTTATCTTCCTGTATTTTCACTTTCTGGTCTTTGCACACTCAACACACACTGTTAACCCATAAACTATTAGAAAAGCAAGAAAACACCATCGATCCCACAGAGTCGATTGTAGCACAAACAGGTCATTCCAACGAGAATCTTATAAGATGTTTTAGCATTCTTACTAATTTTTTAGTCATAACAAATTAACTAAGGGTTCTAAAATGAATAAGAGTTATTCTAATTAGCGTATGATATAGAATCTACTAGTTTCCAACCATGTATTACTTATATTATTTTCTTTCTATTATAAAAAATTGATCTTTTAGTTTTAATCTTTACTTTAAGTGTTCTAAGCATGTGTTATCAAGTGGTGTGCAAACATAATGCATCAAAGATACAACTTTATATAAAAATAAACTAAATCATTAGATAACTCTATGACAAAGATGAAAAGTAACAACCCCAAACCCTAACTAAGTTAAACTATCAAGAAATCTAATTCAAGAATAACATATCAAAGCAATAATCTACGAGTTGTTATTTTTTAATCTTTTTATTGAAAAATATTATCTATATTATTTTATTTAGGATGAAAACACTAGAGAGCAACTACATGGTGGATTTCTAGTTTCATCTACATGCTAAAACTAAACTAAATTAGCTACTCATAGTTCTATCAGCAAGATCATATTTTTATTATTCAAAAGTATTAAAAATCTTATTTTTCTATGAAAACTATAAAGAATCTATACTAGAAAGCAGTTAAATTTGCCTAAAAAACAAATAAAATAATTAGACTTACAAAAACACACTTCTGAACAATGGCGCACCTCTGGAGCACAGTATTACGGCCGTCACCCCTTCGGAAAACTGCTAAAATGAATGAGAGTTATTCTAATTAGCGTATGATATATAATCCACTAGTTTCCAACCATGTATTACTTCTATTATCTTCTTCCTATCATAAAAAATTGATCTTTTAGTTTTAATCTTTACTTTAAGTGTTCTAAGCATGTGTTATCAAGTGGTGTGCAAGCATAACGCATTAAAGATACAACTTTTCATAAAAAATAAACTAAATCATTAGATAACTCTATGACAAAAATAAAAAGTAACAACCCCAAACCCTAACTAAGTATAAACTATCAAGAAATCTAATTCAAGTATAGCATATCAAAGCATTAATCTATGAGTTGTTATATTTTAATCTTTTTATTGAAAAATCTTATGTTTATTATTTTATTTAGGAAGAAAACACTAGAGAGCAACTACATGGTGGATTCCTAGTTTCATCTACATCCTAAAACTAAACTAAATTAGTTACTCATAGTTCCATTAGCAAGATCATATTTTTATTATTCGAAAGTATTAAAAATCATATTTTTCTATGAAAGCTATAAAGAATATATACTAGAAAGCAGTTAAATTTGCCTAAAAAACAAATAAAATAATTAGACTTACAAGAACACACTTCTGAACAATGGCGCACCTTTGGAGTACGGTATTGCAGTCGTCACCTCTTCGGCAAACTCTAATTTTATTAAATATTTTTTTAGTATAAAATTGCATAAAAACCCCTATTTACAAGCACACGGCCAATATATAGGCTTAGGAGAAACCCTAATATGAGTACAAATGAGTAACTACAAAATTACATTGAAGACCCATATAAAATTCATCTAAAGGGGGCACCATGGAGCCGCCAAATGGCGGCAAATACCACCAAATAGCGGCAAAAGCGTGAAGTCTTGGCCCTATTTTTCTTTTGCATGAGTTTCTAATCTTTTTCCTTTGATCTGAATGACTGTAATAAAGTTTAGGTCTTTACAGCTTCATGATCTTGTAACTTTACTCACTTTTAACTCTTTTCTGAACTCGGTTTCCTAATCCGACTTTGAGTTTATGTCATCTCTTTATAGGAATAGATTTACCTGAAAAACAAACTAAAAATATCCGAGTAATATTATTTATATACAAAAATATATAATATGGAGCATATATGATAAGTAACATATATTGTATTTTTCCTTCTATATTTTAAGGAGAAAGCAGTAGTTAATATAGAATTAGGATATAGTTTGCACTCGTTTTTAATTTAATAAAATTAAAGTTTTACTGAAAGGGTGACGGCCACAATAACGGACTTTAGAGATAATTCTCTTTGCTCTTCAATTTTTTCTTAGTTAATTTATTTTAATTTCTTTTTAGTTTAGATTTATTTGCTTTATAGATTAGATTTAATTGTTGTCTATGAATAAAAATTTGATTTTGCTTGTTAGAAATATGAGTAGCTAATTTAACTTAGCTCTAGGACGTAGATGAAATTAGGATCCACCATGTAATTACTCTCTAGAATTTTCTTCTTAAATAAAATAAATAATGACATGATTTTTCTATAAAAAGATTAAAATACAAGAACTTGAAGATTAATAATTTGATATGTTATACTTGAGTTAAGTTTCTTGATAGTCTATACTTAGTTAGGGTTTGGAGTTGTTGATTTTCATCTTATTTAAAGAAATATCTAATAATTTAGTTTATTTTTATGAAAAGTAGTATTTTTGATGAGCTATACTTGCACACAACTTGATAGCTCATGCATAGGACACTTTAAATGAAGATTAAACTAAATGATCAAATTTTTATGATAGGAAGAAGATAATAGAAGTAAATATATGGTTGGAAACTAGTGGATTTTAGATCCTAGGCTAATTAGAATAACTCTCAACTCCAACTTAGAATCCTTTGTTAATCCGTTAGACTATAGAATTAGTGAGAATGCAAAAACACCAGAGATATCTGTGGGATGACCTGTATAGCGCTACAACCAATACTGTACGCTTGCAATTAAATTATCACATCAAGTTTTTAGCGCCGTTGTCGGGGATCAACGGTGTTTTTCTTATTTTTTTCTAACGTTTTACAGGTTAACATTGTGTGTTGAGTGTTCAGGGCACAGAAATTGCAGATACAGGAAAATAAAAGAGATCAAAGAAGCCTCAGAACTGCACAACATAAATCAGAGAGACAAACTCTCTGGTTCTGCCACTATTTGGCAGCAAGGACTGCTATTTGGCGGCAGAACAGGTAATTCCTGACCCCAATTTTTCTTCAGCTTTGTATTTTGGTTCCCTGATTCTATAAAAAATTTAAAAAAATCAATCTTTTTTTTATTTCTTTTCCATCTCTTTCCCTCTCCACCTTTTTCAAAAATAAAAAATTTAAAAATTTTAAAAAAAATATTTCAAAATCAAAATGGTTGCTATCATTGTCATGATCTATATCATAATTATTATCAGTATCTATGGATAGGAAGTTCGCTAGGACTATATCATAATCAAATTCAAACCACATATAATGAATCTACGAGCGCTTCCTATACACAAAATTATAATTGTGAATGGATAAATCATTCTAATTTTACATATAATCAAGAGCCGTGCCAAGAGAGTCCTCCATCTGATCTTTTTATTATGGGCTATTCATCTCCATGTTCTACATTCAATCATGAACAAGATATTCAATTGAATATGTTAGATGAAAGATTAAAAGAAAGATATGCATGTCATGAGAATTTACCTACAATCACTTCATATCTACCACTTCATATCTATCATCAAATATGTACACAGATCTATCATATCCACCATCAAATTTCAATCATGATCTCGAGATGCAGTCATTTGAGGAAAATAAGAAAAATTACAATCATGAGTCTGAGAAACGAAGACGTAGAATAGTGGAAGGTATAGAATTTTTGCTAAAATCATCCTCTCAAATTGTATCATCCTCTCAAACTGCATCTTGTATGGAAGATTTGCTCAAAACGTTTTTTCAAACTAAATTTTTTAAAGATTAACCATCTAATAGTTTGAACATATTTTACTCCAATAAGCAACCACTTCAGTCATCTTTTGAAGTAGATATGATTCAAAATGAGTTAAATAATTTTATGCATGATGAGTCGATAATTCAACATTGTGATCAACCTAATTTAGACCATTGTAAAAATAATTATGAAGAAACTGGTGATAAAGAAGAAATATTGCTTGGTGATTTGCCTTATGATGAGTTTGCAAGTGACACATTATCATTTGATTCTTTTGATAAAAATTGTGAAGAAATTTGTGAAGAATAATTTTTATTCCTTCATAATAACTTGACTAATGATAAGTCCACTAGTATGGTATTTTCTTTTGAGAATTTTGATGACAGGTTGGAAAAAAATTTGCATGACGAGCCCAGAATATTAGAAGAATGGAAAGAAGCTCAAAAAGAAGAGGTCATGGTACCTGATGATTTGAGAGAACCATCTAAAATCGAGGTTATGATTCCACAGCACCAAAGTAAGTATATTATTTTACATGTTGATAAAATCAAAATACTTACTGATATGAAAGATACTCGTGGATAGAATATGGACGATAATAAAGATACGCTTTCTAACCTTAAAATTTTAATATTAAATGAACGAAAGAAGGGTACATATAAATTAAGAAAAATAAAAAATAAGATGGAGAGATTAAATGCAAAACTGACAAAAAGGCTAAGTTCATCCATATCAAAACATAAAAGGACACATTATAAGAGTTGAAAGTGATCAAGAGATCGTAACCGGTTTGAATTTTCTAGTAAATGTATAATATGTATATCATAATTTTCTTATTTATTTACCACCCTGGGTTCATGTATGAGAGCATACACGAGTTTAGGTATGGGGGAGCGGGTTAGAATATTTTCTTCATATTTTTTTTAGGTTTTTACTTTTTTTAGAATTTTTATTTTATTTTTAGATTTTTGGATTTCTTTATTTTTTTCATTTTGGGTAGTTTTTAGGGTAACTAACTAAAAAAAATTGAAATAAAAAAACTTTTGATTTTATATATTTTAATCAGTAGATCAATCTAATTACAGATAAAGAAACAAATTTAGATTTGAAATTGGATATGAGAGAAGATTGGATGATACACTTTGACTTTTATGAAAAAAAAAAGATTAAAATCTAAAAAATAAATACCGCTAAAAGTAGTTTTGAGGCAAGTATATATCTATTTTTTACTTCACAATAGTTTATATGTTAAGAACAAAGATGATAACGATTGAGTAAATCTTCTCTCTCTAAAAAAAATAGAAAAAAAAGAATAAAAAAAAGTGAGAATAAAAAAATGGGTTGAACCTGGTATTAAGGCAATAGCCTCGAGAGTGAAAAAAGAGTATGATCCAAGTAATCAGATACTTTGCGCCTAAGTAAGCGTGAATATTCACATGAAAGCTAAAATATTTTTTAAAAAAAAGAAAAGAGAGAGAGAGAGTATGATCCGAGTAATCGGGTACTTCACGTCAAGCAAGTGTGAATATTCTCATGAAAGATAAAATATTCTTTAAAAAAAGAAAAAAATTGTTATAAGAGAGGAGATGAATCATGAGTTAGAGTTGGAGTCCAAAACCGAAGTAGACTATCACACGTGCACGTAGATGTATAGGAGCCAATGCATTATCTGTTAGTAGGTATTGAAAGATATGATTTAAACTTTTGATTAAAATGATAAGTGTATCTGATATGACACTCGATTTGAAAATTGATAATCTAAATGCATTCTTGAGTTTGTATATTAGTAAGATTAATTGATGAAAATATCATAAAAAAATATTTTTCTTTCTTTTGTATAAAATTTTTATCTTTCTTGATTTTTGATTATCCTTATTTTTCTTTTCTTTATTTCTTAATCTATTTTTTTCATGAATTTTGTGGGTATATTCACTACAAACCCTCACAAAACAATACTCGTCCACTAGGGTAACCTACGAGTTTAAAGGCTTGTTGCTCATGCTAAGTGCAATCACGATTCCTGCGAAAGTGAGTTAGAATTTTTCTTTTTAGGGTTAGGCTTTGCTCGAGGACTATAAAAAGATAGGTGTGGGGTGTGATAAGTATCATATATTGTATTTTTTCTCCCATATTTTATCTATTTTTGTATATAAATAAATACTACTCGGGTATTTTTTTAGTGTCTTTTTCAGGTAATCCGAGCCAAATAAGGAGATGGCATAAAATTATAGCCGAATTAGGAAACCAATCCTATAAAAGAGTTCAAAAAAGGCAAAGCTATAAGATCAGAATACTGCAGAGAATCAAAGTCAAATATAGTCAAGAAAATCAAGTGTACAAGATAAGACACTCGTGCAGGAGAAAAACCATTACTATTGGCCATATTCTAGCCGCCAAATAGCGGCATTAGCTGCCAAATAGCGGTCCAAGGTGGACTCACTAGCTGGATTTTCTTCGAGGGCTTCGATGTAATTTTTTTTAGTTGCATTAGAATTAGGGTTTGATTTCTGTAGCCTATATATTTGTTGTATCCTTGTATCTAGGGTTTTAAGGAGAAAGCAATACTTAATATAGAATTAGGATATAGTTTGTACTCATTTTTAATTTAATAAAATTAGGATTTTACTGAAGGGGTGACAGCCACAATACCGGACTCCAGAGGTAATTCTCTTTGCTCTTCAATTTTTCTTAGTTAATTTATTTTAATTGCTTTCTAATTTAAATTTATTTGCTTTCTAGATTAGATTTAATTACTTTCTATGAATAAAAAATTAATTTTGCTTGTTAGAAATATGAGTAGCTAATTTAGCTTAGCTCTAGGATGTAGATGAAGTTAGGATCTACCATGTAATTACTCTCTAGAATTTTCTTCTTAAATAAAATAAATAAAGACATGATTTTTCTATGAAAAGATTAAAATACAAGAATTTGAAGATTAATACTTTAATAGGTTATACTTGAGTTAAATTTCTTGATAGCCTATACTTAGTTAGAGTTTGGAGTTGTTGGTTTTCATTTTACTCAAAGAAATATCTAATGATTTAGTTTATTTTTATGAAAAGTAGTGTTGGCAGTGAAAATTTCTAAGTAAATAGGATTTTCCACAACAGAACGCGGAGCTAACTCAATAGCTCCGCGTCTGGCTAATATTAGCCTCACGTTTGAGTAAAACGCAAAGATGATCAATAGCTCCGCGTTAGCTTCGCATTCTGGTTATTTAGCGTCGCGTTTTGATGCGATTAAAGCTCCGCGTGAGCAGATGACCAGAATCTCAAATTGATTGAGATTATGATTTGGGCTTATCCAAAAACCTAAATCAAGTCCAATCAGAATTCTAAATCAAGAGATTTAAATCAATATTAAATATTTGATTGGAATCCTTGAGGAGAGCGAATTCTATTTAGATAGAAACTCTCAAATCGTCCTGGGGCTATAAATACCTTCTTGGTGAAACCCTAGGGGTCTTCTTTTGGGCGTCTGAAGTCTTCTATCGATCCTTTGGCAGTTCAAGTTACGCGAGAGAGCCTTGAAGCCTTTAGTGATCATCTTCTTTTCGGCTTCTTGGAGAATTCAAGTTACGCACAGAGCCTTGAGTTCGCGAAAGACCGGAGAAGATTCTCTACAGTCGACCGGTATCTTCAAGAGAGAAGAGTTCGACGTTCGATCGTCCAAAGGAGCTGCTCGACAGATCCCACCGCCACAGATCCCACACAACATATTGTAAAAGAGAGCGATTGAACTATAAAATCCTCTCGTTTGTTCTCTTTTTCATCTTGTTCACTTTCAGCGTAATCTAAGCTATATTCAATGGGAGGAAGCAAAGAAACTTTTGCAGCGAACAAACTGGCGACCACAGTGGGAGTCATCTCTTTCACTGATGAAGAGATTGTGGCGCAATCGGACATTGACACGATCGGATCCGAAGTAGACACGCTGGTCGTTGAAATCGACCAGCAGAAGTACGAGGAGTTCCTCTCCTCTGAATCAGGTGACTTGGACGAGACGCGACACTATCGTCGCATGCGCTCCAATACCCGAGCAACGGGTAAAAAGGTATCCACTGAGAGACGGGGATCCTTGGAGACTACGGCTATAGTGCCGATGCTCGGACAGGAAATCCTAGCAGAGCATGAGCTTCCGACTGCCGAAGAAGACCTGGGAACTGAATTGACCAGAACCCAACTCCAAAATAGGAATCGGAGAGCAAGGCGTAAAGCCCTCAAAGCCCGCCTTGGACGCGGAGCTAACATCAGAGAACGCGAGGCTATGGTCCCTCGCAAACTGGCTCGTGCTAATCGTGAGACCAGTCACTATCGTGTTAAACGCGAAGTTACAATTTGCCTTAAAAGCAAGGAAAAGCCAGCGTGTGATATTCCACGCGAGGCTATTGCTGAGCTTAGCGAGAGATGCGAAGCCAGTAAGATTTGCGCTAGTCGCAAGATATCTGACACTCACGAGAGACGCGAGTATAAAAATTCTTTAAAGCCAGCATGTGATTTTCCACGCGAGGCTGATACTAAGCCAAGCGAGAAACGCGAGGCTAGTAATACTTGCGAGAAGCGCAAGATTCCTTACACTCGCGAGGAACGCGAGTATAAAAATTCTTTAAAGCCAGCGTGTGATTATCCACGCGAGGCTAATACCGAGCCAAGCGAGAAACGTGAGGCCATAATACTCTCGAGAAACGCAAGATTCATAATACTCGCGAGGAACGCGAAGATGATTGGCAAATAGTTGTCAATCGTAAAAATCGTGCTAGGCGCGAAGCTATGACTTGCGCTACTCGCAAGGATGAGCTAGTGTCCAAGAACTTCTCTTCACGCGGGCCTATTATTCCAGAAGCTAAACTTCTGAAGACACGCCAAGCCAGCGAGAAACGTGAGACTAACATGGCAAGATGCGGAGCTATTCCTCAGTCCCGCGCTATAAGACGCGAAGCTACTTCTAAGCTCCGCGTGGAGCGACCCGACTACAGAATCAGGGCTGATCGTTCAAAGAAGCTTCAGTGGGTTCCTAGACCCTCTCAAAAGTTGAATGGACCTTATGACTCCATGGCTAAAGGCGCTGATCTCAGGGAGTATCTCTCCAAGAAGAGGGGCATAGAACAATTTCAAGCTGAACCTGTTTGTCACTGCCAGCAGCTTATGACAGCGGCATCCGCTGTAATGGACAACTGTGGCTGCAGCAAGAGCAGGGTATCTGTGTTCGACCGATTAACTGAGTCGGACAAGAACCCTACTAAGAAAACAAGAACCACTTCCCTAAAAGAATGGAGAGCTGTGACCTCCAATATGGTGGGGAAAGGGAAGAAGATTGTAGAGACGGATGATGATTTGGAGTCGAGTAATGAAGAACCTCCTCATATCACTCGACTTAAATCAGGAGTCGTCCCGCCTTGAAATTATAAGAGGCTCGCAAGGGATTCTTACGACGATGACAGTGATAATTCAGCTATAGCTTCGCCTCCATCCTCTACGTCATCTCGACTATAGAAGTCAGCATCGCATATGGCAGATAAATCTGACGATATCAATCAGAGATTTAAAGCTCAAGAAAAACTGATTCGAGAGCAACAAAAGACGATTGAAGATCTTAAGGTGATGCTCTCAAATTTTGTTGAGGATAATGCCAAGAAGGGCAAAGAGACTCTGAATGAAGAAGAACAGGAGGAAAAAGCCCACTCAATGCATGAGGATGAGGATAAATTCTCTTTTCATGATCCACATGGAGAGAAAATAGAAAAATTATAAAGTCAACTCGAAGCGCTGATACGTAAAAAGGAGTTGAAAGAGGCAGGGGTCTCAAAACCATATCTGCCTGAATGGGATATGGTACCATACCCTCAGAAGTATAAGCCGCTCAAATTAGAGCCATATGACGGGAAGGGATCGCCCAGTCAAAAATTTGATGGGTAATGACCAGATTATGACTAAGGTATTCGCAAGTATTTTGCGAGGGCCTGCTTTTACTTGGTTCATGCAGCTGCCCCCAGGTACTATTAATACCTGGTTAGATGTTGAGAAATTATTTCTCTCACGTTTCTTCGAGGATGATACCGAGATTACGGTTCATTCCCTCCTTGCAACTAAACAAGGGGAACAAGAGACGGTAAAAGATTTTATAGAAAGGTTCCGGGAGAAGTCCGTGCATTGCAAACACGGAATGGTCCAGGAAACTCTAGTTGAGACTTATCGACACAATCTTAAGACCAATGTACTCCTAAAAATGGGGGCCGTAGAGTCTAAGACATGGAGGGATTTGCTCAAACAGGGAGAGCAAGCTGAGGACTTGATTCGTCGAGTTGAAAAATCTCGTGGATCAAGAAGTACTGGGGGTAATAAGCCATATGCCCAAAATAGCAGCAATAAGAATAAAGGAAAAGCGGTGATGGCATCAGAAGCTGCTCCTCAGAAGTTAAACCCTCCACCAAAGCCGAAGCCCCAAAATCAGCAAGGCACAAGGCAAAATAGACCTTAGCAGGAGAGAAATTATACTTTCAAGACGGAATATACGCCTATCCTCTTTCACCTGCTCCAGAGGAAGGGAATGCTGAAACTTCCGAAAAATAGAAAACCGGAGGACGCTGGTAAGACCAACGACCCCAATTATTGTCTCTATCACCGGAATGTTGGGCAACCTACTAGGGATTATTACCCCCTTAAGAATAGAATCCAAGCACTAATAGAAGCTGGAGTTCTGACGCTTAAGGAAGAGCAGAAGAAGGTCACTGCCAATATGGCAACCATAGTGGTTGGAACCCATGAGTTTCCCGCAGGTGTGACCCCAATCCCAAAGGGTAAGATGGTTACGAAGAACCTTGATCCTCACAACAAAGCCCAAGAAGGACTTGTCCCCGTGACAACCCAAAAGGGAGAAGTTATGTGGGTTTACTCCGATTTGCTAGAGGATGAGCAGTGGACTACTGCAGGGGATCAAGGGAAGAAGCGGACTGTTAATGCAATTTTCACAGAAATAAAGGAAGAATATATAGCTTCGGGAGCCTTCACAGATTCTGAAGAAGAGCCCGAAACTATGGCCACTCATCAAGATGGGGCAGGCCCTACCGGTACTCGATCCGGGAAGACATATCTTAAGGACTACACCAGAGTAGATCCGAAAGATATATATGCGGAACTTGCAAAACCCGCGAAGCAGAAAAGACTTCGTTTCCAGAAGATCCTATTAGAGATGAAGGAGACAAGGAGTCTACCTTTAAGTTTGACATAATTGCTCAGCTAACCAACATTCCAGCACGAGTAACGCTTTACGAATTGTTGAGATTATCAAAATCAACACGTGAAGCATTAAGAGAGGCCTTGGCAGACTCTGAGTCATTCTTAACTCAGATAGTCGAGCCGGCTGATGAAGGACAGGATTCTTGCCCCCGCTGTCACCAAGTGAGGAGGCAGGTCCCACAAATTGTCTTCTCTCCAGAAGACATGCAGGTGAGAAATATAAAGCATAACAGGCCTTTATATTTCACCGGATATGTCGGATCCACAAAGGTGGACCGAATTCAGATTGATCCGGGTTCTGCACTAAGTGTCGTGCCCAAAAGGTTGATGCAGCTATTAGGGATTTCCCTCCATCGTCTGACACCAATCAATACAACAATATATGGGTTTAATGCCAATAATAGCCGTCCCCTCGAAAAAATCCGACTCCGATGTCAAATCGGAGATTTGAGGATGGAGGCTACATGCTACGTTATTGATGCAGATACCTCCTACAACATTTTGTTGGGACGACATTGGATTCATGCTTACATGATAGTCCCGTCAACTCTTCATCAATGTATGAAGTATTGCGATGAAGAAGGAGAAGTCCGGACACTGAATGCAGATAAACAACCATTCAAAGGGATGGAAAATTACTTCACAGATGCTGCACTTTATAAACCAGCCCATGAAGTCTTCAATGATGATCACAGCAAACTTCAAAAGCCCGATGACAGTGGCAATGAAGCCGACACTGAGTATGAGCTTCCTGGAGAAGACGATGGGGTGATTATGAAATCAACCCTCAGTTAGATTTTAGTTTGAGTCTTGAAGATAATGTAACCGATGTAATAGAGAGTGAATGGGTTATTAATGAAAACGTAAAGTTAGTCTATGAGCAGGCTATAGTCACTGACTCTGAACCTTCTTGCACTTCTACTGAAGTGGATGACCTGACCGAACTTGAAGTTCTAGCGGCACATCATTTGCCAGTTAGGTCATCCCTCCTCTCTCGGTTTAAAATAGTTAAGGGAAAAGGTCACTACTTCGAAGTGCCTCCTCGACGAGGATCCCACAAGCCGATTATGTTCGGCAGAGTAATTATGTCACCCCGGTGAAGACAAAGCAGTGAAAGTGATGAACAAACATCACCCCAATTTCATCTATATGAACAAAAATCCCGGCAAATGATGGAGAAGATGGGTTATAATTTTATCCAGAAACCGGGATTAAACTTTGGAAAAGGGCGACAGAATCTTATACCCTCGGTCAGACCGAGAGGAAAGAGCCCTGATTATTATCAGAAGACCCGCAGAGGGCTGGGCTATGTATCTACTCCACCCTCATCACCACTAAAAGATGAAGAGAGTTCTTCGGCTAAGGAAGATACATCTTCACCCGACCATGATTTGGATATAAGTACCGGTGCTTGGTTTCAATCCTTGACGGCCAATATGGTTTCAGCCGCACCGGAAAGCGACGAGAAACCAATTGATGTTCAGGATGATGCCTGGGTTAAACATATGGACACTCTCTGGGATGTCCGCTTTAAACAGCGCGACCCGCCCACCGAAGACAAAATAGTTCAAGTTAACATGGGATCGGAAGAAAACCCGAAACCCATCTTCATAAGCGACACGCTAACCCCATTGGAAAAGGAGGAACTTATATCTCTTATTAAAGAGTATATAGACGTGTTCGCATGGAATTATGAAGACATGCCCGGGCTTGACCCTCAAATTGCCACACACCGGTTAAATATTAAAGAAGACGCCAAACCTGTTAAACAACAGCAAAGGCGTTTTCGGCCAGAATTGATGGAGGCAATAGTTGCTGAGGTCAACAAACTTATAAAATTCGGATTAATCCGTGAAGAACAGCACCCTGATTGGGTGGCTAACATAGTGCCGGTTCGTAAAAAGAACGGCAAAATCCGGATATGCATCGATTTTCGAGATCTGAACGCTGCATGTCCTAAGGATGAATTTTCACTTCCCATCACCGACGTGATGATTGACAATACTTGTGGTTACGAGAGGATGTCCTTCATGGATGGCTTCTCAGGTTATAACCAGATCAAGATGCACCCAGATGATGAAAAGCACACAGCTTTCAGAACACCGCTGGGGGTATACTATTACACGGTGATGCCGTTCGGATTGAAGAACGCCGGTGCTACCTACCAACGTGCGATGAGCACTATATTCAAAGAACACCTACGCAAGATAGTAGAGTGCTATGTCGATGACTTGGCAGTCAAAAGTAAAAATAAAGAGGACCATCTTCAGGACTTAAGAACGGTCTTCGATCTCATGAGGAAACATCATTTAAAGATAAATCCCACTAAGTCTTTCTTAGGAGTGTCAAGTGGGAAATTCCTTGGGTTCGTAATAACCTCAAAAGGAATTTTCCTTGACTCCGAAAAGGTAAAAGCGATTAGCGAGATGCCGCCTCCCCGTAATCTTAAGGAATTAAGGGGGTTACAAGGAAAACTCGCCTATATTCGGCGCTTCATCTCCAACTTATCTAGACGATGCCAGTCGTTTTCTCGACTTATGAAGAAGGGGGTTTCTTTCATATGGGATGAGGCATGTCAACAGGTATTTGATGACCTCAAAGAATACCTCACCAAACCTCCTGTTCTTATGGCACCAGTCCCTGGACAACCCTTCCTTATATATGTAAGGGCCATGGATAATGCTTTAGGAGCATTACTTGCTCAATATAATGAGCACGGCCATGAACATGCCCTCTATTATTTAAGCAGGACAATGATCGGGGCCGAACAGCGGTATACCCCGATTGAAAAGAATGTTTAGCTCTAGTGTTCGCTGTTCAGAAAATGTGACACTATCTTTCAGGGCAAACGATTCATGTCATATCACGGGTTAATCCCCTAAAAATTCTGATGACAAAACCGGGATCCTTAAATGGCCGGTTAGCAAAATGGGCCCTGTTATTGTCGCCCTATGACATACACTTTGTTCCTCAAAAACCAATGAAGGGACAGGCAATTGCCGATTTCTTAGCAGACCATCCAATCTGGTCTAATTCTAAATAGACGCCAGAGGTTAACACAATTAGCAAGGAACAACCATGGCAAATGTTCTTTGATGGTGCTGCCAGACGATCTGCTGCTGGAGTGGGGGTTATGCTTATCTCCCCACATAAACATGTACTGCCTAACGGTTACTCGTTAACAGAACCGTGCACGAATAATGTGGTGGAATACAACGCACTCATTGTCGGCTTAAAAATGGCTCTGCAACTGGGGGTGAATTATTTAGAGGCATATGGAGACTCTAAACTCATCGTCAATCAGATGACGGGTGAGTATGAAGTCAGACATGAAACCCTCATCCCCTATCACCAGCTAGCCATTGAACTAGCTGGATATTTTGAACAATTTTACATCTCTCATATATCTCGGAATGAGAATGTATATACAGATGCCCTTGCCGCGTTAGCAGCAACAATGGCGATCCCGCCAGGTGAGGCTAAAAGCATCACCATTGGTAGCAGAGAGCTCCTCCATCCAGATACTGTTTTTCAGAATAAAGAAGTATACCAAGCAGGCTTAACTTTGGAGACCCGTGATTGGCGATTTCTGTTTGTGGATTATGCTTTACATGGGATATTACCAGATGATCCAAAGGAAGCCACCTCGATAAAGAGGAAGGCCCAGAGATTTTATTACGACCACAAGCTTCAGACTTTATATAGAAAGTCGAGAGATGGCCTGCTGCTACGCTGCATATCAAAAGCAGAAGCAAATGAAGTGCTGAGGGAAACACATGATGGAGTATGTAGAGCTCATCAGCCCGGTCCAAAACTTGGAGACCGCATAAGAAGGCTAGGATATTACTGGCCAAAAATGATCACGGAAGCAATGGCATACGCTAAACGGTGCCATGCATGCCAAGTTCACGCCAATTTTATTCATCAACCCCCAGAATACTTGCACAATATTATTGCTAGTTGGCCATTTGAGGCATAGGGAATGGATATTGTGGGGCCTATAACTCCCCCGTCATCCAGAGGACATCGGTTTATTCTTACAATAACCGATTATTTTTCAAAATGGGCCGAAGCCATGCCCATGAAAGAGGTGAAAACGACAGATGTGATCAAATTCGTCAAGCATCATATCATTTACCGTTTTGGCGTCCCCCGACAGATCATTCATGATAATGGTCCGCAATTCATCAGTCAAGGATTCTTCAGATTCTGCAACAAGTTCATAATCAAAGATATTGCTTCAACGCCATATAACCCCACAGCTAATGGGTTGGCCGAAGCCTTCAACAAGACGATTATTAAACCTCTTTGGAAGTTCGTCTCTTCCAATAAACGGGATTGGGATGAGAAGCTAGGAGAGTGCCTGTGGGCTTATCGCACCACTGTTCGCACCCCTACAAAAGCTACCCTTTCTCTTTGGTCTATGGAAGCGAGGCCGTCTTGCCTCTCGAAATCCAGATTCCTTCATTAAGAGTGGCTTTAGCCACAAAGATGACGATAGAAGAGCGCCATCAACAAAGATTGAAAGAACTAGAGGCGTTGAATGAAAAACGTCTCAGGGCTCAACAACAAATTGAGTTGTATCAAGCCCGAATCTCACAAACGTTCAATAAGAACGTTAAACCAAGGACCTTTAAATAAGGAGACTTGGTTCTGGCTGTTAAAAGGCCAATGGTGCTAACCCATAAAACTAAGGGTAAATTTGAACCCAAGTGGGAAGGACCATTTGTTGTGGAGACTGTATACTCCAGTGGAGCCTATCGCCTAATGAATCTAAATGGCGACAGGATGATGATGCCGATCAATGGTAAATTTCTGAAGAAATACTATGCTTGATATCCCTAGAAGTACGCACCTCCAGTCTTCTTCTTAGGCATGCACAATTGAGCGCCTCTGACCTAAATTTGGTGTGCCCAGTTCAAGTTATGCGAGAGAGTCTTGAACCGCCTCCAATCTTCTTCTTAGGCATGCGCAATTGAGCACCTCCGACCTAAATTTGATGGATCCTAACCCGACCATCGTGGTGTGCCCAGTTCAAGCTACGAACCGCCTCCACTTGTTCAAGTTACGCAATTGAGCGCTTGGACTTCTTCTTATGCATGCGCAATTGAGCGCCTCTGACCTAAATCTGGTGTGCCCAATTCAAATTACGAACCGCCTCCAGTCTTCTTCTTAGGCATGCGCAATTGAGCGCCTCTAACCTAAATTTGATGGATCCTAACCCGACCATCGTGGTGTGCCCAGTTCAAGTTACGCGAGAGAGCTTTGGACCGCCTCCACTTGTTCAAGTTACACAATTGAGCTCTTGGACTTCATCTTAGGCATGCGCAATTGAGCGCCTCTGACCTAAATCTGATGTGCTCAGTTCAAATTACGGACCGCCTCCAGTCTTCTTCTTAGGCATGCGCAATTGAGCGCCTCTGACCTAAATTTGATGGATCCTAACCCGACCATCATGGTGTGCCCAGTTCAAGTTACGCGAGAGAGCCTTGGACCGCCTCCACTTGTCCAAGTTACGCAATTGAGCGCTTGGACTTCTTCTTAGGCATGCGCAATTGAGCGCCTCTGACCTAAACGTGGTGTGCCCAGTTCAAATTACGTGAGAGAGCCTTGAACCGCCTCCAGTCTTCTTCTTCGGCATGCGCAATTGAGCGCCTCTGACCTAAATTTGATGGATCCTAACCCGACCATCGTGGTGTGCCCAGTTCAAGCTACGAACCGCCTCCACTTGTTCAAGTTACGCAGATGAGCGCTTGAACTTCTTCTTAGGACTTCTTCTTAGGCATGCGCAATTGAGCGCCTCTGACCTAAACGTGGTGTGCCCAGTTCAAGTTACGCGAGAGAGTCTTGAACCGCCTCCAGTCTTCTTCTTAGGCATGCGCAATTGAGCGCCTCTGACCTAAATTTGGTGTGCCCAGTTCAAGTTACGCGACAGAGCCTTGAACCGCCTCCAATCTTCTTCTTAGGCATGCGCAATTGAGCGCCTCTGACCTAAATTTGATGGATCCTAACCCGACCATCGTGGTGTGCCCAGTTCAAGCTACGAACCGCCTCCACTTGTTCAAGTTACACAGATGAGCGCTTGAACTTCTTCTTAGGCATGCGCAATTGAGCGCCTCTGACCTAAACGTGGTGTGCCCAGTTCAAGTTACCCGAGAGAGCCTTGAACCGCCTCCAGTCTTCTTCTTAGGCATGCGCAATTGGGCGCCTCTGACCTAAATTTGATGGATCCTAACCCGACCATCGTGGTGTGCCCAGTTCAAGTTACGCGAGAGAGCCTTGGACCGCCTCCACTTGTTCAAGTTACGCAATTGAGCACTTGGACTTCTTCTTAGGCATGCGCAATTGAGTGCCTCAGACCTAAATCTGGTGTGCCCAGTTCAAATTACGGACCGCCTCCAGTATTCTTCTTGGGCATGCGCAATTGAGCGTCTCTGACCTAAATCTGGTGTACCCAGTTCAAACTACGAACCGCCTCCAGTCTTCTTCTTAGGCATGCGCGATGAGCGCCTCTGACCTAAATGTGGTGTGCCCAGTTCGAATTATGAACCGCCTCCACTTGGTAAGGCATGCGCGATTGAGCGCCTCTAACTTAAATTTGATGAATTACCCGGCACCGACTAGGCAATGGGACGAGAACTAGTTTCTCGCCAACCCTTGCATGCTGGGGGTAAAAGCATGAATTGCCCAACGCCGCTAAGGCAAAGAGAAGAAAAAAAGTTTAGCATTTAAGCCCAAGCAAAATTCTCGACAACTCACCATGTTGAGGGAAATAACATGGATAGCCCAACTCAAACTGTAGTTGGTAAAGGCTAATCAAATCCGTTGATAGCTGGGGGTTTGCTAAAATCCCATAAACCCTGTCATGTTAAGCTCTTACCTCTGACAGTATGACTTGGAATACTTTGCCTAAAACAGATAAAACTACTTTTGATGACAAGTTATTTGTTGTGCAAGCAGATTTCCTAGCCAACAAATAAAAGAATCAAAAAGCAGTTATCTTTATTCATCATTCAAAAGGAATGGATTTACAAATGAAGTCGGAGAATCAGTAAAGTTCTCTCTTTTATTACAAGTTCTTATTACAAAAAGAATGAAGAATAAAAGAATAGAAGAAAACTATGAATCTCCTAGGAGCTTCAACTTATTCGTCGCCTCGTCGACCACTTGACGACGAGTTGCTTCCACGGAGTGTTGGGCTTGCTGAAGTAAGTCATCATCATTCATTGCAAGTTGCTGAGTTAGATGCTGACGAGACTCTTCCATAGCACGGCTTCTTATTGTCTCCTCATGCTCAACATGTTCCTGTTGAAGGATCATCGCTTCCCGCTTCTTAACGGCTTCCCCTAATTGAAGCTCGTTGGTTACTAAGACCGCCCGAGCTTTAGCAATGGTTTCCTGGGCTCTAAGGATGGCGGCCTGACTCCTCCCAATCTCGGAGTCCACCGCCTCCAAACCTTTAGTGATGGACTCCCGACTAGCCTGGAGCGCTGCCAATTCCTGAGACCATCCTTCTTCTTGATGCATTAACTCCTCTAGACGCGCCGCTAGCTCCACCCGAAGCCGCGCTAACTCTATTGCGGTAATCGCTTCCACGTCCGCTTGGCGAACTATGTTCAGCGTACGCACTTGCTCTTCCAAATCTGCAAGGCGGGCCAGGTAAGGAGCTGCTCGGTCTTGTCCCCCGACCCTTTCAATATTATCCAAATAGCTGAATAACATCGGACGTCCGAGACTAAGGAAATCTCTTCCGGCGAGTGTCATCTCGATGCATCTTCTTAGCAACCGCATAAAATCATTAACACTGTAGTTGAAGATTTTTTCAAGAGGGTCTATAGTGTCTGTATTTAAGGCAGGCAGCGCTAAAGAAGATGTCGTTGGAGAAGGAGCGATATTCACTGGAATTGAAGAAGAAGAAGCACGTCCCTATACTAGGTCCATAATATGCGGGGCCAGTAAAGCCAATGCAGACCTGGCAGAGCTGGGAACCTGAGGAGAAGCGTCGCTGGTACAAATCACCCGAGCAGCGCCACCAACAGGAGAAGATGAGGGAGTGTTTCCACCAGAATCTCCTCCGGTGACAGAAGTAGCTTCAAAAGAAAACTTTAAATTTTCCCCGTCCCCTGCTAGAAGATTTGGAGTTGGAGGAGTAACAGATGTCTCAGCAACCACAATGATAGATGATGTTAAAATCGCTGACTGAGGAGCAGAAAGTGCACCAGAGACCACTGGAAAAGTCTCATCGGAGCAGACATTGGGTGTTGGAGACGGCATACTGGGAGACGGTGTGGCCTCTTTTGTAGCGGCCGCAATAACAAATTCCGTTCTCTCGTCACTCCCTAGTTCGTCAATGGGAGGAATTGATGAGGGAACTGGACATGTGGTCGGCGTAAAATAGTCAGCGTCAAGTTCGCTTGCGGAGCTGCCCAAACCACCTACCGAGCCAGTCATGCCCGAATAGTCCACCCTATCATCAGACTCCACCTGGGTAGTTGAGTGCATTGGCGAGAGAGGCTGACCACCTGGATTTCAGGAAGCAAGCAGATGGTGTTACGTATAATGATAAGTAGATAATGGACAAAGAGCTTAAGAGCTAAAGGAACTATACTTGGAGATACAAGTCCAGTTGTTGGACTTGAAGGGGGAGCCACCGTCATCTCCAAAAGCGTACCCATCTCACTACCAAGTGGTTGCGCCGCAGGGTGTTCAACAGGTTCTACGGTCGGAGGAGCTGGAACCTCGGGAACACTTGGAGCTCCAGCAGGCTCACTCTCCCCTGCCGGCACTGAAGGCAGAGTTGAGGCCAGCAGATCTGAAGCAAATTTGACAGCTGCTTCTTGAGAGGCTAATTGGGTTCCCGGAGCCAACTTTTTCTTCTTTGTCGCAGGCCCTCTCTTTGGGGCCACGCGGCGTTTGAGGGTCGGACTCCAGGGGCAAATGACGACAGGTTGGGGAACACCTCCAACATCAGGGTTGTCATCATTATTATTATCATCATCATCACCAGACTCGCTGACGTCGGATGGTTCAGCCGCGGCACCAAGGAATTCATCCATTCCTTTCACTCTAACTCTGGAAGCACCTTGGCGGCTAATGTAGAAAATCTCAATCTCCTTGCAACAGTTTCGGTTGATGGAGAAGTGAGGCACGTCCGCATTTGCAACACTATACCATGTGCAAAAGCTGAGAGTCATGGCCAATTCTGGCAATTTCTGGGGCAGGGTGAATTCAACTCCGGTCCCACCAGCCGCAAAATGAAACCAGCCGCGGGCACCCTCGTGCAAATTTCCCTCATAGGCTAAACTCTTGTTTGGATTACCCACATAAAGTTGGGAATATCCAAATTGGCGAGCAAAGCGGCTAGGGATGTATGGTTCGATAAGACATTTGCTGTCTTGACGGTACACCAGATGCCCGGGCCGGATATTGAGAAGCCACCAGAACGCTCCGGAGGATAAGGCAGGAAAATTGTTTGCTCCTGCAATATCCTTCAACTTCAGTCCGTATCCTCCACCAGAAAAGTCGGGGAAGCATCTGAAAATCTCATAGTTCTGGTGTTGCCGGAGAGTCTTACGGATTTGGGACATATAGTGGTGCTTCCATGAGGAGCGTTCGTATAGCTCCACAAAGTAACACTTGTCACCTGAGCGGCGTGAAGCAGCACTCATCGGAGATGGGCAGTGTAAAACGAGCCATGCCATCAGATAAGTGTAAGGAAGCTCCACCCTAGGGTTCGGAGTCTTCACCAGGGCGATCTCTTTTGATTTGCCTTTCCCTTTTCCCTTGCCCTTATCGGCAGGGATGAAGTCCTTGCAGAGTGTTCGCAATCCATACTGTAGATTGCACACCATAGCGGGAAGAAGTCCGAAAGGACGGCCGTATGCGAGGAGGCCTGCTGGATAGACCACAGTCATTGCAATTGCCTCTTTTGGTAGTGATGGCACTACACATCTCTTCAGCCACAACATCAAGAACCCAGCAATAAGGCCTCTATTAGACACTGGGGACTGAGCCTGATAGTGGTAACTCTTAAAAGAGATACCAGGACCGAATCCACCTTCATTGGATTCAGTGGTATAATACATGAGCCGGGTCTTGGCAATGCGACGATCTATCTCTGTGATGTAGACAGAAGCATGGCCAAGGATAGTTGTTGAACTATCCTTAGAATTCAAATTAGCGAATAGGTAATCAGCCCATTTCTTGTGGCCGATACCTTGATTACGCACACCTGCTAAGTCAGCACAGATGCGGTAATGGCACATCATCTCCCAGTATGTGGCATAGATGTGCTCGTCCTTCGCCAGTAACATGTTCAATTCCTCGGTAGTGGGGATATACTCCTCGTAGGGGACTTTGCCCATTAAAAGCCCAGAGACTTCAAACATCTTGTGGAGAGTAAACCCTAGCTCACCCACTTGCGTAAAAAGAGTGCAAGTCTCAGAGTTGTACATCTCAAGAAAGCAGAAAAAATGATAAGCACTCTGAGGGAACCCGAATTGAACGTTCCTGATGGCCTTGTACAAGCCAATCTCCTTCAGAATGGGTTCATGAGAATCCAACATGTACTGGACAAGGCGGGCCCACCACATGTTGCCAGAAGAGTAAACCCAGCCAGGCATCCTAAAGTCGCTAGCTGGGTATTGGCCTTCTTTTGCCAGGAACTCACTTAGGAAAGTTCTTACGCGGATCGGAACCTCTCCTACTGGGAGCTCCTTGCCAAAACGGCCTGGAAGCAAATCAGTAATACATCTAGTGGGGCCATCTTGATAAGCCCCATGTGCGCCCAATTTGCCCGTTGGGACGCCATCCTGTTCTTGAGATAGTCCCCACTTTAACTCACGGGGCATCGCCAACCTCTGAAGGTAGATCAGGGGTTAGCCGCAATCCATTCCAGGCAGAAACATTAAAGCTTCGCCAGAGTTATAGAGCCACATGCAATCCTGTTCAGAGAGGATCTCGTCTGATTGCTCCATCTGGTCCCCAAAGAGAAATGCGGGTTTTTCTAATGCTTCTCTGTTCACATCTTCAAAGGCTGCATCAGTGATAATTTCACGTGCAGTAGTGGGATGATATTTTATCAACTTCTCCCTGCGCCCTCTCGAATCTGGTTTGTATGCGGCCAGGATAGTGGTGAAGCGAAATTGAGCTAATGGATCAGAACCACCAGCAAAGCCAAAGTAGTGCTTATGGGGAAGAGCTTCCGCTGAGTACCCTACTACAAAAAGAAGAACCAGAGTTAGAGAAGTTTCTGCAAAATAGAAAATTTTTCTAAGTATGGACGCGCGAAGCTAAAAATTAGACCGTGCGAAGCTAAAAGTAACTCCGCGCGAAGCTAAAAATTAGACTGCGCAGAAGTCAAGATAGCCTCGTGTTTCAACGAAACTGCTAAATCAAATAGCCCCACGTTTCAACGCGACTGCTACTCAAAATAGCCTCGCGTTTCAACGCGACTGCTAAATCAAATAGCCCCACGCTTCAAAACGCGAGGATGACGCGATAACTTCGCGTAAGAAGAAAGCCAGAGGCTTTTCTTCTTTTCCAAGCCTTACGGCCGGAGTACGGCGATCTCGCCGATAAAAGAGGTGATCAATCGGTTAGAATCAAGCCAAATCACTCTAAAAGTGTTTTAAAAAGCCTCGCTAGAAAGATTCTTACCCTCAATAGGCGACACGTGGGCTGGCGCGTCGCTGCCATGGCCGCTGCCACTACTGCTTGCGCTAGTCGCCGACGATGGGGCTGCGCGAGAAGAGGCACGAGTCTTGAGCGCCATTTCTCAAAAAGTTGAGGAAAATCGACGGAAAAAGTTGGAGGAAATCGATCGGAAAACGCTCGGGTCGCCTGAGCTCTGATCGCCTAAATCACTAAGTCTCTAGAAAATTCTCAAGTGAAGTGAGAAGGATAAGGAATAGAGATTCCATTTAAATGAAAGAAACCGCCTCTTGGAGTTCGGCGCGAGTTTCGGAGAAAATGACTGATCAGTTACTCTCCAAAAACGCGAAGCTACTAGCCTCGCGTAACGATGGAAAACGCGAAGTTATTAACTTCGCACAACTCCGCAAAAACTTAGCTTCGCGTTCCTATGAAGAACTTGGATTTTTGGCGAGTGCAATTAGGCGCTTCCATCTAAGTTAAGATGATCCTTATCCGATCATTTTAGGTATTAATGATCTAAGTTACGCAAATGAGCCTTAGATTATTTTACCAAAATTATAAACCATCTATTTGTTGAGCAAGCAAGATTCTTGAAGCCGACAGATAGAGAGGAAAATAATTTGCTCTTTATTCATAAAAGAAGAGATTACAAAGAAGAGGAAGTTATAGCTCTCCCAAAACCTTCTACATATTCATCGACTCATCAATAACCTAACGGCGAGATTCCTCCGCGGGGTGTTGAAGCTCAATTCCAGGGTTCACATACAAAAAATCTACTCTGCAAATGTCAAATCTGTTTAAAGTTCTTAGCGGATCATGTGAAGATACTGCTATAAGAATCCTAATGAAGATACATAAGTTGGATTCGACATGCTACAAGCCCTTAGATGATCATCTCTATCGCTTTGGAAAGCAACAGAGATTGTCATCTAACAGAAATGATCCTCAAGAAAACTTAATGGGCTGCCGCAGAGTCCTTGTAACTCCTTCAAAAGGAGCCAGAGCTTGAAAACTGCAAGGCATATGCTTCTGACTTCCTTAGAGTTACTTTTACTGGTGAAGATCGGTGCACAGCCAGCTTTTGAAGATATATCAGGGAAAAGCTACACTCCACGCTGACTAGAGATATCAGTAAGTCATCAGACCAAATTTGGTTCACTGTAAAAGAAGAACTAGGAATTCGACAAAACTTGGAAAATCCTCTAAGAACAAAAACGCGGAGTTAAGGATAACCCCGCGTATAGAAATAGCCTCGCGTTTTAAAACGCAGAGGATGACGCAATAACTTCACGTAACAGAGTTTCTCTCTGTCTTTTCCTTCTCTTTAATAGCCCCGCGCTTCAAAATACGAGGATAACGCGATAACTTCGCGTAGAGAAATATCAGAGTTCCTCTCTGACTTCTCCTTCTCCTTTAAGCCTTACATCCGGAGAACGGCGGTCTCGCCGGTGAAATAAACAATTGGCCAGTTAAAACTGAGCCAAAACATCCCAGAATGGTTCTAAGAAGACCAAAAGTTAAAGTTTTTACCTTCAAATAATCGCTGCATAGACTGATTCGTCGTTGTGTCTATTTCCATGACCAACGAGCATGAAGCTGCACTCTTCTGGAGCAACATTCTAAACGGAGAATTGAGAAAAGATCAGTCGAAGATTGTTCGCCGACATGAGTCACTCGATCGCCGGAGCTCCGGATTCTTCAAACTTTTCCAATGAAGAAGAAGATGAGCCAAGAGCTCTATTTAAACAAGATTTCCGTCGCTTGATATTCGGCACAGAAATTCAGAGTAATCAATGAAGCAATTACTCATTTCACTGAAAAGTGAAGCTGATTAGCTCCGCGTAGGCGAGCATAACGCGAGATAGACTTGGTATTCTAACTCCGCGTTTCAGTTTAAGTATCCAAAGTATTTCAAAATTTGCTAAGTTCTAAGCCATTTTGAAAACTTTGGAGGGAGTTCTGTTGGCAGTGAAAATTTCTACGTAAATAGGATTTTCCACAACAGAACGCGGAGCTAACTCAATAGCTCCGCGTCTGACTAGTATTAGCCTCGCGTTTGAGTAAAAGGCGGAGATGATCAATAGCTCCGCGTTAGCTCCGCATTCTGATTATTTAGCGCTGCGTTTTGATGCGATTAAAGCTCCGCATGAGCAGATAACTAGAAACTCAAATTGATTGAGATTATGATTTAGGCTTATCCAAATACCTAAATCAAGTCCAATCGGAATTCTAAATCAAGAGATTTAAATCAATACTAAATATTTGATTGGAATCCTTGAGGAGAGCGAATTCTATTTAGATAGAAACTCTCAAATCTTTCTGGGGCTATAAATACCTTCTTGGTGAAACCCTAGGGGTCTTCTTTTGGGCGTCTGAAGTCTTCTATCGATCCTTTGGCAGTTCAAGTTACGGGAGAGTGCCTTGAAGCCTTTAGTGATCATCTTCTTTTCGGCATCTTGGAGAATTCAAGTTACGCACAGAGCCTTGAGTTCGCGAAAGACCGGAGAAGATTCTCTACAGTCGGCCGGTATCTTCAAGAGAGAAGAGTTCGACGTTCGATCGTCCAAAGGAGCTGCTCGACAGATCCCACCGCTACAGATCCCCCACAACATATTGTAAAAGAGAGCGATTGAACTATAAAATCCTCTCGTTTGTTCTCTTTTTCATCTTGTTCACTTTCACTGTAATCTAAGTTGTATTCAATGGGAGGAAGCAAAGAAACTTTTGCGGCGAACAAATAGTATTTTTGATAAGTTATACTTGCACACCACTTGATAGCTCATGCTTAGAGCACTTTAAATAAAGATTAAACTAAAAGATTAAATTTTTATGATAGGAAGAAGATAATAGAAGTAAATATATGGTTGGAAACTAGTGGATTTTAGATCCTCGACTAATTTGAATAACTTTCAACTCCAACTTAGAATCCTTTGTTTATCCATTAGACTATAGAATTAGTGAGAATGCAAAAACACCTGAGATCTCTGTGAGACGACCTGTATAGTGCTACAAGACACTGTACGCTTGCAGTTAAATTATCACATCACTATAGATATGCAATATATGGCACTCATCAAACTGTGGGGGGGCATCTCTATTATTTAAATCTGCAGATCTCTTTAGATGAAGATCCGCGCCCTAAGTCTCATTCGCGAATCTGAAGTTCGCATTTTGGTTTCTTTGGAAATGAAACATAACTCTATAAAAATTGTGTTTAAATTCTTCTTTAGCTTTTATTCGCAAATCTCTCATATGAAAGATGATCCACTCATAGAAGAAAATTTTTTCACCAACAAAATTGACACCCTCTTGCCCCGTAAAGCTCAACGGTTCAAGATTGAAAGACCTTTGAGAAGCAGAGATATCTTCTTCCTGAAGAGTCTAAGGCATATTGTCACTTGATGGCTCATCATTAATTGCCCTGGCTTTGCTACCCTCAACCAAGTCTTCTGATTGAATAACGGAAACACTTATTGGCTGATCCTGAGGCATGTCATCGATTGACTATCCTGTGGCACCACGTTCACCTCGTCACCCACAGGCGGTACTTGTTATTGTTCATTGGTAATTGTCGCGGATCCACACCAGCAGAGGCAGTCAAGTCACCACCAGACGCCAACTCCAAATTGTAAAGATGATGCTCCTAGGTCAGGTAGAGGACCAACGTGTATAGTGCTAATACTGGAGAAATAGTAGCTAAAGCGGATACCCTATCCCGAGTTACCTTGTCCAGTTGATAATCCATCATTCTATCAAATGATAGAGGTATAACTCTAGCTGCAGATGACACCATGGGCACTGTCGATGTAGAAGAGAGTGAATTTGGAGGAGAACCACTAGCAACCAATGTTGTTAATGGCAAAACAACATGAACAAATAATAAAGACTGACAAGATGTCAGACCATTGTCGTCTGCAATTTTGTGCACTTTACCGATAAGTAGAAAGAAGCGCCAATACGCCCCATGATGAAGTGTCGCCAAGCTCGGGCCTCATCAACTAAACTTCCACTAAAAACTAAAGTAGTACTGGGGTTTCCTACATACAGCTAGTCATAACCGAATTGTTGAGCGAAACAACTCGGGATATACGATTCTAACTAGTATGAGTTTCCACTTTTGTATAGAAGATGACAAGGATGAATACAAAGAAACTAAGAGAATACTCCTCTTGAGAGATTAGAGTGTGACTCCCTAATGTCTTTAAACAAGTCCCCAAAAGAAGCTCCTTCTATCTCTGGAAAATTGATCCAAAAAGAGTATGTAGAGTAGTGGCTGACAAGTCACCGGGTGTTCACCAAATATTATGAACTCCATCGCATGTTTTCATATCAACATAAATCAGGAAGCATCTCACTATCTGGAGTGGCTAGACTAGCAGGGATTAACCGTCGGCAGTGAGATGCAAATCAAGCCATTAAATAAGTATAGGGCAAGTCAATACGACTGGGTTCCTTTAAAATAGCTTTGAAAAATAGCTTCGAACCTTGTTGTATATGGAAAACCATGGCTGGTAGAAGATCTAGCGGGCGCCCATACACTAACTAAACCACAGGACACAAAACCCTAATCAGAACACACTTCCATGATAATGAAGGGACAACACACTTCTTGAGCCAAAGAGCGAGGTAAGCTGCAAGTGCTATAGTAGGAGTAACTCACAGGCTGCCTAACTATGGTAACTAAAGAGTACTATCCCAGCGAATGGTCACCTTCAGGCTCCCTTAGAATTCGATCGCCGACCTTAAACTTAGATATCTTTAAAATGATATTATCTACACTAGCAGACTATTAAAAACCAATAGCTCCCTTCCCATCTAAGTTGGTAAAGAAATAATCAGTCCATTTCTTGTGTCATATTGCATTCCCCTTCATGTTAGTCAAGTCCAAACAGATGCGAAAGTGACAAATCAAATCCTATAAAGTATGGGACAAAGCACTATCCTAGGAGGCTAAAATCTCAAAGTTCTTCAGCTCCAGGGAAGTACTCCTCATATGAAATATCACCAATTGGAAGCCCTGAAATCTACCACATTTTATGGAGACCAAACCCTCTTTCTCCATCAGCGATCAAGAAAACACCAATTGTAGGATTGTATAATTCAAAAATTGCAAATAATTGTGCTGGATTGGTGTCAATACTATATTGAGTGGCTCTTATAGCCTCAAATAATCCAATGTCCGACAATTCCTTTTCAAACTTGGATAGTACACTATTAATAAAACCCACCGTCCTTGATTCCTGCATGGATCCAACCCGGAGCCCTAAAATTTTTAGCTAGATACTAACCCTTATTTCTTACAAACTCATTTCGGAACGTCCTAGTCATGTTGACGCTTTCACCTATCGGAATATCTCAAAATATTATGCCCGAAAGAAGACCGGTTACATGAGTGGGAGGACCATCTTGGATAAATCCATATTTAACAAACTTTACCACTGTAAGGAAATCTTGAGTGGGAGTGAGACGATATTCCATTTGTCATTTCTCAGTATATGGCTGATGATAATTCAAAGAATAGTGTCTTTCTATGTTTGGAAGCGTGAAGTAAGTCCCCTCCAATCGATAAACTCAAGGCCAGGGAGGAAGAAGGAATCCTTAGTGTTTATTACATCCTCGAAGATGAAATATGGTTTGGGAAGTTCAGTTATGTCCCTACCCGATAATGAGGCACTAGTGACTAACTCCCTCATATTTTGGGCATTGCCAACGCTAATTAAGCAGGTCCTCTCTTTGTCATTGTAACAGTATAAAGAAGCAGAATGTGGAATATAAAAGTCTGTATAACCCCTAATCCCCCATAGTAGAGCCAGCCAAGTGGTGAGCGGTGATGGGATAGCTGGTGTAAATGACTATAAAGAAATAACAAAAGAGATGGGTCACTGCAAAGAAAACTACCACCACCACTAAACAAAAAAAGGAAATACATTGCCATGAGGATGAAAAATTAACTCCTTTGGACAGAGTTGAAATTAACTTTGCCGAATAGGTAAAATTCAAAATAATTCCTCTGTCCTAGTAAAGAGAATCTTGATACTATTGCTCGATCAAGGGTTCCCCGTCATAGGGTAACCCCATGATTACAACTATCAGATGGTTAGAAGACTCATCATCATCATCAAGAGACATTAAAAAGGTAATTTTGAGATAAACTCATAAGAAGAGCAGGTGCAAACACCTGATTCTCCTTTGCCTTTAAGAAACACAAAAGAGGAAAGGGTACGAAGATCTAGCCCCCTTGGTAATAAATGACATTATAATAGACAAGAATGTAAATTGAAATACTCATTAATGTCAGTGAGAGGAAAACTTATCAGCCATAGGTGAACGAGTCGTTGCTGAAGAAGAGTCGCTCACTCCCACCACCTGTGCATCCAACGATTGAGTTGCCCGTTTGGGTGCTATAGAGCTGAAAATCGCTAGAAAAAGGGAAAGAAGATTTCTAAAGGGGAAAGTTTTTTGAAGAAGGAACATGAACCAAGATATTTAAAACAAAGACTAGGATGAAAAGATAGGTGAAGCGTTTTTTTGCTTTTACCTAAAGTAGTTTTTGTCCTTATCCAAAGCATTTAAAGAGGACATCATTAGTCACGCAGCGGTCAAAGCATTATGATGAGATGTTTAGTTATGCTAGACCAACTCCATTTGTTGGCCTCGCCGAAAGCATACCAAATAGCTAGGGTAAGGAAGGGTCATGCTAATTCTGCCGGAAGCATTTGGTCAAAACAAAAATGACATGTAGAATATCATATGGTCACAAGAAAAGAAAAGGAAATTCAAAGTATTTCAAGATCTAAGAATAATTTATCTCAAAAACTTTGAAAGGGGTATTGTAGGTTATCAAAATTGTATTTGGTAAAATCTATTACAATCCATAGGCTAAGAGCTAACAAAATGGCTTATTGGCCCACCGAAAGGATAGCCCCACCAGAAGTAAGTCGACCCGGCCAAAACAGGATTAGCCTCGCCAGCAAATTAGTCCTGCCAGAAGCTAAATTCACTCCACCAATGAGTTAGCCTCGCCAGAAGCTAAAAGAGGACCAAATCTATTTGATCAAGTTAGCTAACTTCATGGGAAGCTAAAACTAAATTAACTCTGCCAAATCAAGTAAGTTAGTTTTTCCAGAAGCTAAAAAAAATAAACTTGCCAAGCCAAGCTAGCTCTGCAAAAAAGGAAAGTTAACCTCGCCTAAAGCAACCAACCAATCTTACCGATTCACCTCGCCAAAGAGGATTCGAGCGCATCCAATCATGGGCAAGTAACTACCACAATTTTCATAAATTGTGGGAACGGTTATGGCATCCTCCAACTCTGAAAATTATACCAAGCATCCAAAGAAAGGCATCAAAAAACTCATGGAGAAAAGAAAGGAGAATTCGAGTACTTCAAGTTTCTTGTTGGATTGTCAATAGAAGTAAAGAAGAGTCGCTCTGATTATACTTCTATCATCATACTCCCTAGAATCAAAGAATCCAAAGATTATAACCTTGCTTTGATTGTAAAGAAAATAAATCTCGAGCGTTGCAATTCAAAAATCCCAAATTTTATTGTATTTTGTGTTCTTAATGGCAAATTTCAACGCTGCCGTTGTAAACGATGGAAACATCTGCGAGTGCGAGTGTGAGTCTGAGGGATGAGACTGTGGAGCTTACAAACTTGGAGTAAGGAGCAGCACAAACACAACAAACCACAACAATATTGCTTAAAATAATGTCGCGGTCTAAGAAACCAGAATGGAGTGATATGGTGTCAAACTTTCAGAGATTGCAATCATTGGTGCTTTTTGGAACGGAAGGACCATTGAAGGGAGCAATGGCTAGTGGCTGCGAAGACTCTTCTAAAGGTAGCAAGAATCCCAAAGAAGAATCAGCTGAAGGTGGTGTAGATTCAGTTGACTGATGTGGCCAGGACATGGTGGCTGGGCAAAGAGGGAAGGCACCAAAAACATCTAACCTGGGAAAAATTTGTGGGGATACTTCATACCAGGTTTTTCCATGCATTGCGAAGTAAGAGATGAAGAAGAAATTCCTAGAGCTGCAACAAGGAGTTCGAACTGTGGACGCTTATGCAGTTGAGTTTGTGACACTTAGTCATTTTCCCTCGACCATGGCAGCTAATGAGGAGTGAGCTCATATATTGCAGCAAGGACTGAGGTATCATCCAAGAGAGCATCTAGTAGGTCATAACTACAAGACCTACTCAGAAGCATTTGAAGCGACATGTCACCTAGAGCAAGTATCCAAGGAAGGGAGACCAGCAACATTCAAAAGGTCATTTATCAAGGGGCAAGTTCTTCCAAGAAGTTTGGAGGCTCCCCGAAAAAGCGCCAAGTGGTAGCTAGCAAAGGAAGTTTGGTGGCGTGTAGTTTCTAAAATATGACGAACATATTCAGAAAGAGTGTAGAAGAGCTCTACGACAGAGTTTGTTATGCGAATTAGCGGGTCATCAAGAAACTAATTGTCTGATAGCACAGTCAAGGCAACAACCAGCAACTAGAGTTCCTTTCCAGCAGGCCCCTAGACTCATTGTAGCAGCACCACCAATCCAGAGGGCTCAAGGACTAGACCAGAGAAGACTTTTTGAGACACAACAACAACCTGTGCTTTGGGGGAAGTAGGATGGACGCTGCGACAAGTTAGATAGATGAATGCTGAGAAGGTTCAAACCACTAGAGAAGTCATAGCAGGTATGATTTTAGTTGGTAATACACTAGCAACTGTCTATTTGATTCTAGAATTCTACATTGTTTTATCTCTATGACGTTTGTTTCCCGCAATCCTATTTATATTGTTATCTTACATGTGCGGTAGGATATTAAGACTGGAAATGGTAGCATCATGATCAATAAGGAGTGTAGATTATATTTCTTAGTGATTAATGGTAGAGAATTTTATGCCAACTTATTAGTCATAAATGAAGGTAAATATGGTGTTATCCTATATATGAATTGGTTGAGTGTCTTCCATGCGGTAATAGATTATAGAAGAAGAAGATTAATATTTCATATTCTTGGTCATTCGGAATTTGAGTTTGTTAATGGAAGCTAATCTCTAGAACTAGCAGAATTTAAGATGTCCCCAAAAAGAGGACTTTTGAAAGTTATAAAAGTAGGAGATGAAATTATCCCAGTAGTATCAGAATTCTTAAATATATTTTCTAAAGAGATACCTAAACTATCACCAGTAAGGGCAACAGAATTTATTATCGATATTATTCCTAAAGCTGAACCAATTTATAAGCCACTTATGAGAGTTGCAGATTTAGATAAAATCAAGAGACAAGTAGTATTAAAGTTGGATTTTATAAGATCTAATATTTCAAGAGCTCCAATATTATTAATAGGAAAAAAAGATAAGATGCATGGACTATAGAGTATGAATATAGTAATAATTAAGAATAAGTACCCATCACCGAGAATAACCAATCTGTTTGATCAACAGGGAAGAGCAAGAATATTCTTGAGGATTGATTTTCATTTGGGTCTCCATCAAGTGAGGGTCCGAACAGAAAATGTTTCAAAGACTGCATTTAGAACCAGACATGGTTATTATGAATATTTGTTGATTCCGTTTGAAGTGACTAATGCATCAATATATTTATGAATTTGATAAATTATATTTTTGCTAAGTATCTAGATAAATTTGTAGTGTATTTATTGATGATATCTTGATCTATTTTAAGAATAGAGAAGAGCATGCTGAGTATTTAAAGATAGTTTTACAAATTCTCAGAGAGCATAAGTTATAGAGAAAGTTGAACAAATATGAATTTTGGTTAGATACAGTTGCTTTCTTGATCATATAGTTTCTAGAGATAATATATAGTCGATCCTAAGAAGATAGAAGTATGATGGATTGGACTATGTCAAAATCAATGTCAGAGATTCGAAGTTTTCTAGGGATAATTGGTTATTATAGAAGATTTATTCAAGATTTTGTGAAAATTGCATCCCCTTAACTAAACTGATTAGGAAACAAGTGGAAGATGTTTGGACGAAGGAGTGCAATAAGGCATTAGAAGAATTGGAACAGAGGCTGATAATAATACCAGTGTTGGCAATTCCAGATAACTCTAGAGGAATGAAAGTTTATAGTGATGCTTCAAGTTAGGGATTGGAATGTGTGTTGATACAAAAAAGAAGAGTGATTGAGCTTGCATCTAGACATTTGAGACCTCAATAGAAAAATTACCAGACTCATAACTTGGAGTTAGCAATGGTAATATACTTTAAAGATTTGGAGACACTACTTACTAAGACAGAGAATAGAGGTATATACTGACTATAAAAGTTTGAAGTATATTTTCACTCAAAAAGAATTAAACATGCGACAAATAAATGGTTAGAACTGGCGGCAAACTATATCTTAGAAATCTAGTATCACCAAGAGAAGATAAATGTAGTGTTGATGCACTGAGTAGAAGACCTACAATAGAAATATTGACTCAGCAAAAGGAGATATTAATGGAGATGCAAAGGGCGGAATTAGAATTAATTCTACCGCGAATGGCACAGCAACTCATGAAAATACGATTACAGTCACGATTAATATAGCATATTAAGCAAGTTTAAGTTGAAGATGAACAATTCTAAAGGATAAAGAATAAAATAGAAGTCAAGAGACCAGAGATAAAAATGTACTCAAATGGAGTTATCAACTCAGGAAAAGGTTATATGTACCTAAGGGGGAGGTAAGAGATAGAGTTTTCAAAGAATCTCATAAATCAATATATTCTATTCATTCTGGAAGTAACAAGATATATAAGGATATAAAAAATTATTTCTGATGGCCAGACATAAAGAAAGAGATTGCCAGATATATATTTAGGTGATCCACTTGGCAGCAAGTAAAGGCTAAATATCATAAGACGAGGGGATCGCTCCAACCAATAGCAATACTATGTGGAAATGGGAATAGATTTCGATGGATTTTGTGACGGGATTGCCAAGGAGCAGCAAGAGCAATAATGCGATTTGGGTGATTATGGATCGATTGACCAAGTCGGCATATTTTATCCCATTTAGGATTAGTTAGTCGATGGAATTATTGGCAAAAAGATTTGTGTAAGAAGTGGTAAGGCTACATGGTGTTCTAGTTAGAATTGTAATGAATAGAGATAAAAGATTCATATCACACTATTTGGAGAGTTTAGTGAATAGTCTGGGAACACATTTGGATTTATCTTCAGTTTACCATTCATAGACAGATAGCCAGTCAGAACGGACATCCAAGTGCTTGAAGATATGTTTAGGGCATGTGTTGGATTTTGGTGGATCTTGATAAGATTATTTGTATATGGTAGAATTTTTTATAATAATAATTATTAGAGAGCATCAAAATAGCACCCTTTGAAGTGTTGTATGGTCGGAAGTGCATATCTCCATTATGCTTAGATGAGGATTGAGAATGAAGTGCTTTAGAACTGGAAATGATTACTTAAGCTACAGAACAAGTAAAAGTTATTAGGAAACATATGAAGGCAGCCCATGACAGATAAGAAATAGGCAAACTAATGCAGGAAACTATTAAAGTGTGAAGTCGGAGATAAAGGATTCATCAAGATATCCCTGATGAAGGGTAAAGGATTCATCAAGATATCCCTGATGAAGGGCGTGATCAGATTTGGAAAGAAAGTGAAGATCAATTCAAGATACATTGGGCATTCAAGATTATATAATGAATTGGAGAGCTCACTTGCAGGTTATTACTACTGCCTAGAGAAATCCATTAATATGTGTTTTATATATCACAGTTGAGATAGTACTTGGGTAAAGAATATAAAGTAGTAGATTTGTCCAAGCTGGATCTAATATTGGACATAAAGTACGGAAGCAACCTACAGCGATTATCGACCAAAGGGAGAAAGCCGTGAAGAACAAAGTGATACTATTGGTTCTTATTTATAGAGAAGCACAGTTACTGAGAGATTCTATTTGGAAGGTTGAGAAAGACATCAGGATGAAGTATCCACATATTTTTTCATGATCAGGTATGTTAATCTCATTTATTTTTGCATTCATACATGCCCATATATATTGTCATGTTGTTTAATTTGGAATTTCAAAGACGATTTTTTTTTTATGGGTAGGATATAATATTCCAAAGTTCATGCCACTCATATCTCATTTTTGAGTCCGAACGTGTTAAATTAGGGCTACCGTTGTTCAATATGGACACCAAAACGACTTTTGATGAGCGTAACTTTAAATCCGTAACTCCAAATGGCATTCGGTTTTCGTGGTTATTGGTTTTCCAATATTTATGATTTTTATAAATGTTTTGAAAAGTCTAAAAAATATTCCAAAATTTTACTGATTTCAAAATATTAAACTATTTTTCTAATTACTTAGGAATTTTATTTCTCTTATTTCGGACATCGAAATGATGAATAGAAAATTTTCTAGTGATCTCCCTAGTTGAGCACTTTCATATTAACTTGGTAATATTTGGACAATGTCGAACGGAATCAAAATAGTTAAATAATTACTTAATTTAATAACTCATTAAATTTAATTTATATCCAATAGGGTGGTGCTCTTTTATTGCATTGTTACAAGAGAGTAAACTGTGACAGAGGGGTATTTTGGTGGCTTAGTTAGGGGAGAGGCTTAGGGAGTAAGTTTTATTAATTACAAAAGTGCCTTCACCTATCCATATAAAACAAACCCACCATCACAATTCATCATCTTTCTTTCTTCTTCTGCTTAGAAAAATCTCACTTCACCATCTCTTGGCTCATAACAGCAACTGCGAAGGAGTTAGGAAAAAAATTCCAAATAAATTGGAAAAAAAAAAAGAAATAAAAGAAAATTGGTAAGTAACACTCTGATTTTTACATTTTTTCTTTAGAAATTTATTTAATTTGTATTGCGTGTAAATAATTTATTTTATTTTATGATCATACTTGGCGTATATTTTGGACAATCGATTTAGTACACTCTCCCCAATACTTTCTGCGAAAAAAAAATGACAGGAAAAATAATACGGAAAAAAAAAAAAGGAAAAAAAGCAAAAAAAAAAAAAGGGGGGGGAAATGATCATAATATTATTGAAGAAGGAATAGCATGTTGAACGGATCAAGAATAGGATGTTGAACAGGATGTTTATGCCCAGGAATGATAATTAAAAAAAAAACTATGCTTATCTGATTTACGAGATTCCGGGATGAGTAGCATGTTAGTGATAGCTGTTCTTTTTCAAATAATAGCACTTGATAGTTGCACTTAGTGACTAGTTAATTTATCACAATCATGTTTATTTATTTAACAATCTATTTATAACAACTCTTTATAATATCAACTTACTGGACCGCAAAACAGGTGATACCAGTATGTTGCATTTTCTTGTAATATCACATAATGCTACTATTGGGCTTATGAGACTAGCTTTTGCATTAGCACATGTACTTGAACACAAATAAAAGAGAATCCAATATATTTGACAAACGATTAAGAATGATAAGTGAGAATAATGCGATACTTGTTTGTGATATGGCATATTGTACTAACATGACAGATACATAATGGATATGATAGTGAGTATAGTGAGATGATAAGAGAATGAAATATAGTAATATTGTATATACATTATACAATAATAAATTGTTAATGATATTATGGATGATAAAAACGAACGTGTATATGTGAATCAACGAATCATGTCATGATATCATTGTAAATCATATGTACCATATATCATAAACTCAGAGATGAGAAGAATCTATATAATGGATAAAAATCATGTTGTATAAGGATAATAAAATGTTAAGGCCAAAAATCTCTTACTATAGCAGTCTGAGTGATACTGGATCACTAAATAATGATTAGTATCTAGTTTGATATGTTTGTTACTGTAATATACTGTGGGGAGTCAATGACAATATCTAATGGTATGACATAATTCAGTGTCATGCGATTGCGGTCAGAACATGAGTATGTATGGGCACTCATATTATAATGGAGAATAGCGTGATCTTACCCATTAATACAGTTCTACAAATAATTTGGATAATGACTAAGACCAATTACATACATGATCAAGTTACATAGAGTAATTGTTTCATCTTGTTTGTTTATTTATTTATTTATTCATTTATAATTTTTCATATGCTTAATTTTATATGTCCACGACCGACACTGGCATGAGCATGCATACGTGATAGTATACCTATTTTTTTCCTATAAGTGTTACTTAATGGGTTTAATTTTCTGGGTTCTAAACCCAGTTATTGAGAAGTCAGAAGAAGAGACTGCACCAATCGGAGATCTATATTTCATTAATCAAATAGAATAATAGTAAAAGGTAGATCTAGTATCATAGTCTTATATATATTGTTCATATTTATTTTGGCGGGCACTGTTCTTTCTTTTGATTCTTTTACTGTACATATATAGAACAATGTGCCCTTTCATGAAATCAACTTATGTGCTATAAATGCAACTTCACTTTTAGATATATTATTTATTTGTCTGGTGTGATAATAGTTATGGTTATTCCAAGATTTTTTTATTGTTGGGTAATATAGTATAATTTTAAATAGTATCCTCCATTTTGGAAAACAACTAAAAAACGGAGGCGTTACATTAGTACTTTCGTTTTGGATATTTTAGTAAAATTATTATGTTAAAAGTAGAAAATGTATACTTATTTTTATATTTTTCCCATGCCCTACTGGTGTGATAATAGTTCATTTTGTTAAGGAGCACGCTTATCAGCTTGATAAGGAGAATACCCATTCCTTTCAACGTCGTATGGGGAATCGCGTGCTGAGGGGAAAGAACAACCTACAGGAAGTTGGATATGAACCGCAAGGGCACCAACTTATGCGATAAACTACTTAGTCAGAAAGCTACAGACTGTAGTAATTCTATGGATAATGGGCAGTCGAGGTTCTTTACATCAGGAGACACACAGGCCATCCACTTGTTTTTTATGAATATGCATTCAGAAATCCCTGCTTCTTTCATCCAGTGGAATTTGACTGTGAACAACCTATATAGAAAGTATTTTGGGTCGATTCCAAGGCTAAGTTGGCATATGTGCATCTTGGTGATGTAAATTTTGATTTCGCTTACTTGACAGAGGGTTACAAGGTGCCAGTTGCTCCATTTGTAGGAGTTAACCTATAAGTATGGACACTCCAAAGTGAGTGTCGATATTTATGTTGAATATGAATTAGATACCAAAACTTATACTACACTTACCGATAAATATTGGATGCACCGTAGCCATATCAGATATTAAGAATCCAAAAACTTAAGTTTCAAAGTTATCCACTTTTAAGAAGTCATACAAATTATATATCGAATCGAAGCAATGTCCACTTTTAAAAAACCATAGAGATCATGTATTCAGTTATACAGTGGAAAGAATTTTTTTTTTTTTTTTTTTTTTTGATATTAAAGAAATACTAAGTTAATAGGTCCAAAATGGCTTGCAAAGATAGAGACTTCAAATATTTTGTTCAAGGTACTATATCTTGGATTGAATTAAATTCTTTTTTTAATATAATTACTTAATTATAATCTATATTTTAAATTATTAAGATTTTTTTTTTCTTTTCTTCCTACTTAAAATAAAACATGGCTTCATGATTATTACTTTTGATATGCATTATATATATCAAATATATCATGTTTATGTGGGTTTGTTAAGTATCGAACTTATTTAGAATTTGGCATGTCTTCGTGCTCGTGTAATGTCATATCTGTTTTCAACCTATTCTGTTTGGTTTTGCGTATCTGTTTTCAGTCTATTCTGTTTGGTTTTGCGCATTGTTGGTTGGTACTAGCACTTCATCACTTGTATGGTTGTTGAGAACTTGGTTTGAAGCAATATGAGGGAGGACTCTTGCTGATTACAATAGGGAATAGCTGCAGCTTTTTGTGCAAGTTTTCCCACGACTCATCTCATCATCTTTTTTGCTTTTGGCATATTCTTCAGCGGGCTCCTGAGAAACTACCTGATGCTTGTGAAGCCCGTGATAACTTTCTGAAAAAATTCTATAAATGCATAATTTTTTACTCTATGACCGTTTATGAGTTTGAAAAGAGGAGTCTTACTTCAACCCACCACGCACATATAGCCCATGAAGGATCTTATCATTATGGGTATTATTAAACCCCCCCCCCCCCCCCCCCCCCCCCCCCAAGATGAGAACCGGCATACTGTTTTGCATGCAAGTCCACTATAATTTATTGTTTGATAAAAATTTAAGGAGTTCTCATTTCACTAGAACAAACAAATGTCTACAAAAGTCTAGAGAAGACCAAACAAATTAAAAAATAATTGACTTTTAAATCAAGTTTGCCTCTAAACAAGGGATAATTATCTCTGAGAGACAAGATATTACATAAACATATATATACTAGGCATCATTGCTATCTACATGGAAGTAAGTCATTTTAAGTCATTATTATCATAACACTTTAAGCTACAATGCACATAAAGAGGAACTATTTTTCTGCATACCCCAACTTGCTCCTCATCAAGGTCTGACCCCTCCATCTACCTTGACTACACTAGTCATCGTGTTATGGCCTAGGAATAAAGCTCCAATCCTCAATTTGTGTGTTAGTGTCACAATGCCGATCTGATACTTGATGTTATCAAAGTCAATATTTGTATTGTGAAAATGGTCCTCTGCCCCCTAGAGATCCATTTGTTCCTATTGCCCCCATAATGCCTGGTTGAATGCCCCTGCGACAAAGTCCACTGGATTCCTTTTACCAAAGTCACCCAGTTATGACTAGGATAAAAGTACAAGGCATCTAGAAATTATTATCCCGGGTGTCTTAGCACCTAAATACTCTAAAATGACACTCTGCGGCTTCAATTTTATATCCACATATGGCAGGTGACAGATGTTTTAACTTATTAACTATATTTGTTTTGTTTGGACGTTTGATCTATTCTAAACCATTATAGAGACACAGCAATCAACTAGACTAATTTAAATTTGTTCCAACCAGGATATCACACATGCACAATGGTCTTAAATCCGCAAGATTGTTCTCCGGCTTGGCTTGCTTAGTTTATCCTGTATGAGTTGCCTCCTCATTTCCTTTAGCCTTTCTCTTATCAAATAAAATTGCCTTAAGCCTGTTCACAATGTTTATCTTTTCATTTTTTTCCCCCTTTCTTAGGAAAATTCTATTTGCACACGGTATTTTACTCTTGGCGCCCTGCTCCTTATTTACACCAAACTCATATTTTGAAATACTGTCATTTTACTTTCTGCGCCCAAAATTTTTTCCAAAAATACCCCTCCTCTTTTTCTCTAACTCCTCACCCGTCGAATTTCTTTAGCAAAAAAATATTTTGGTCGCATATTAATACCCGATCAAGAAACATGCTGGTCGGGTATTAATACCCGACCAACAAGCGAAGTCTCAAAAAAAACTAATTAACGATAAAATTCAAATAAATACGTATAAAACCTAAAAAAAATTTCAAATCGTATCTTAGATTTGTTCTCTGATATCAATTGCATGTTGGAATTTTCTATTTGCATAAGAAAACTCAAATGCAAATTCCAAACTCAAATTTCACTTGTCACGGTGAAATTGAAGAATTTAAAATTTTTCTAATCTTTTCATGAACGTTAATTTAAAAAATTTTAAGGGGTCAAGAAATCAAATAGATGATTTTGTAGGATATGTGTTTTTATTAAATACCAAAAAAAATTATTTAGGGTTTTAGAGAGAAAATAGAGGAGGAAAACGATGAGTCGTAGTTCCAAATTTTAAAAAGTTTTTGTTTGGAATTTATAAGGGTAATTTAGTCCAAAAAAATAATGGCAAACTTGTAATTATTTATAAGTTTTAAAACCGTGCGTCAAGAGTAAAATGTTGTGTCCAAATAGAATTTCCTCCTTTCTTCCTACCTTTCATGTAATAACCCTTCATTTCTTTTTAGCCACAAATAATTAAATAAATAAACAAAATGATAAATATGAATTTTCATCTTCAAATATTTCATTTTTTATAACTCACAAACCTTTCATATTCTCAATTCCTAACTCATCCTTTTTGTTTCTAACCTCCAACTTTTACCTTTTCCATGAGTCAACTATATGAAATCTCCAAATTAAATTTATATTTTAATTCTAAATATAAATCCCTATTATCCTCAAACTTTCACATTTTTAACTCCCAAAATCCAACACTATATAAATCAAACATCTTTTCTTAATTCAACAAATACTAACTTAAGCAGTCTAAAATTCTCTCCCTCTCGTCTCGCCGGAGTCGCCACCGCCATCGGAGCCTATGCACTCATTGCTGGAGCTCAAAGAATCGTCATCTTCATCCTCCTATTGGATACTTATTCATTAGAGTTGGTGAAACCCCATCTCTTTTTTATTAGGTTTCGATTATCCTAATGGATTTTAGGTTAGCTTACCATTATCCTATAACCCTAATAATTTAAAAATAATATCTACTATCTTATAGACCCAATAAAATTGATTCCAACTCATTTATAGATTTTAGATCCATTAAGACTATTTAATCTTAAAATCAATTTTTGAGCGTTCTAAAAATACTGAAAATCTCTAAAAAATATCTAAATTTATATTAATATATTTTTGATATTCTGAGAATTTTTTTAAAATATAGATTGTTTTGTTGATCGAAATCAAGAAATTAATTCCAGGTGAGTTTATTTTTAACACTCTCTTATCATGCTGTTCTACTTAACTATTTATTTTTATAATAATTTGTTATCTCATTTGAACTCATTAACTACTTATTATTGTTCCTGTTATCAAAATTTTATTATTTTTATTATACACTTGTTATTAAATTTGACAAATCACATAGTATAGTTAGATTTTAGAATAATCGATATTTACAATATTTGATAAATTACATAAAAACTATAAATCTTGGAAAATTACTGTTTGTGATATCATTTTGTGCCAGTGTCTAGACAAATTATCTTGTATGCTAGTTATCTAACTAAGGAATATGCATCGCACGTAAAATATCCTAGCATTCATATACTTATCTGGCCGATATCTATATAATATCTAAAATCAGTGAATTTTTTATTTACCCAATTGTGATATATTCAATAAAATATAAATTAAACGAACTCTGCGAATTATGTTGTCAACAAACTAACAAAACTAAATTGTAATATTGCACATGATATGATATATGGACTATGAGAAATAGAGCTGGACCTAACGTGACTATATTTAAATAACCATGAGTTGAGGGAAAAACTGAATGAAGAAAATATACTTTATTCGGCTGTAAACTTGTTAAATTGTATAACTAAATGTGACTGAATGTTTCACACACTATAGATGCATAGTGATTTGCTGGATCACACTTGGTTATTCATGTTTATTTGATGACAGGTCTGACTCAGCATTAGACAATAATGTAACTGTCTCCTGAGTCTGTACATGAGACTATCAAAACAGTAGTATCCAATCAGTTAGTTTTTATAATTAGATAATATCTTGAGTAAAAGTACTCTGTTATAATTGTAACTGCTCTCAAATATATTATATTTAACCTATATCAATTAACATTACTACATAATAATTTAATGTTTTCAAAGAAACATTATATTCTTCCTACATATATTGTTTTGGTCGCAATCTGCTGACCTGGATTTATATGCTCAGACTCATTGATAGATACACTAAAACTGATACAGAATCTAACGTCTTTAAAGAGCAGGTTGAAGCTCAATAAAGGATTATAATTACATTATTTTCTCTTATTTAGTTTTTTTTATTATTATTCTTTCAACTATATCCAAACTTCGTTCCAATCAATGAAAAGTCAACTTTTGTTAATTTTTTTACTATTATTATTGAGTATTATTGTGGCAAAATTATTGATATTCTACCGGAGGTTTTAGTATATTCAAACCAAATATATTGCCAGTATCTGCTGTACGTGCTCGTCTATCATATATCTAGAGTGTCATATATCTAGAGTGAGGCGTAACAATTATAGGGCATGAGATTCCAAGCTCTGACTCATGCAATGGGATTCCATGTGACATGACATCCGAACTGATCCATTTGGCCTGCTTCCCGCAGACACCTTAATTGCATATGCTGCTTCAAGTAGCTTTTGTACATGTACCATGCTTAGTTTTCCTGAATATTAATTTCGATGGGGTTTATGATAGTTTCTTGCTGAGAAGCTTGGTAGTTACACGTCCGGATTATTAGCACTCCATCAATCTCCATGAACAACGGCTAACAGCAACTTAATCAAAGAAGAGAGCAAGAAGTCTCTATTAGGCCATGAAGGAGAGAAACCAATTGCTATTCCATCAATCTCCATGATAGTTTCTTGCTGAGAAGCTTGGTAGTTACACGTCCGGATTATTAGCACTCCATCAATCTCCATGAACAACGGCTAACAGCAACTTAATCAAAGAAGAGAGCAAGAAGTCTCTATTAGGCCATGAAGGAGAGAAATTATCAGGAATATATCTAAAATCTTTCAGAAATGGCAGATAAGTAGATGTCTTTATGGTGGGGCAGTTTGTAAGATTATCATATTTCATGGATAGGAATGGTAATAGACGAGATCAGGAGCCAATTTTAACAAAGCTTATTATTGAAGTTGACCTGCTGCCCACACCGCAGACTTACAGTGAAAAAAACAAAATTTCAGGTTTGCATTCTATAAGGTAGCTATGTACAATATCATTGACAGGTTTAGTAACAAAAACAGCATGTTGCTGGTATCAATCAAATCTATAAAATCTGCTCAAAAACTTGAAAACACAGTCTATATTTCCCTACATCAAAGAAATGAGAAGACACTTCTAAACCCAAGGAATGACACTTCACTGTGATGGCTAGGTGTAGTTTCCAAGCAACATCGTTTCTCACCTCCCATGTTCGAAGCTTGAATTGGTGATTTTAATGGATGTGCTCTTTTACAGCCAATAGCTTGTGTATCTATCAAGTTATGGGAGGATATATTGCTTCCATATAATTGACCAGTCATAGAACCATGAGGTTCCACTAAGTGCTCTGAACTTGCAATGTTTCTTGAGCTTCTGGAGATATTATTGGTTTGCCTAGCTGCCACTGCTGGGGAACTCGGTACACCAGTCAACCTTGGAGAGGAGGCTTCAGTGGGCTCTGAATCAATCAGAATTACAGAACCCCCTGGAAAGCCTTCACTTTGACCAGCTGTTAACTGCTTCTTTGTTGCAGATTTTATTGTCAGAATCGGGCGTTGGTGAGAAGCATCCATGCCTGGTGAAGTCACTAAAGTAGGAAAATTCTTGGACTTTTCATGGATGTGATCAAATATCATATCTGCAGCCTTAGATCTGTTTTCAGGTTCAGCCGGTTCAGAAATGGACTTGATATCAACGTCTGCAGGCTCAGAAGCGGATGCATCTGCCAATGACAAATAAATGCTTTAAATTCACAGTGGAAACACATATATGAAGGCTTCATCCTAGTTGTTAGATGGTAAATAGGCATGTTACCTTCTCCAGTTTCTTCTTCGAGGAGACCAAAGCTAGGCCTGTGAAGAAAATACACGTTCAAAGAGAAAACATACAAGTGAATGTCTTGTTACTTCAAAAAACTAAAACATATCCCAGTTCAAATGTAAGATTCTTTCCCGTTTCCAGTGTAAGACGTGCAACTTTTCAGCCACACAGGAAACTGTTAGTTTTTTGGAGTACAGTGGCAGATCATTTCTTTTATTATCCAGAAATTAGGAAAGGTCAGTTCTCTGGGAGAACCTTATATTGTAGACCTTCTGCCTTGGAACTACTTTGGTTAGCTATTGCATTTTCTAGGTAGTGAAGTAGCAAGATATATCTGCCACTTACAATGATGCAGCAGCTGCTTCAGATCTCCTTAAATTATAGTGTTTTCCAGATGTGGTCAGAGAGTTGGAGTTGTGATCATCATCTATGACAAAAATTTCTTCAGGAATAGAGTAATCTGTTGCAAGCACTTGATTCTTACTAGCTCGAGTCATAATGAAATTATCCTCCCAAGTAATTACATGCTTTTCATGGACATCAATGCCAACTTCATACAACCACAAGAATAACTTCAATGAATCACTGTAAATATGATGTAAAATTTCATCATTATGAAAAATCTTACTAGGGGAACTGATCTTAACTGTATTCTTCAAAGATAAGATCAGATGTCACGGTCACCCTTCCATACTGAGGGCAGGGCACGAGAAGTGTCACAGTGTAAGGGCTGCACAGCATTTCTTTATCAAAAAGGTGCATTTATCAGGAAAAGCATAATGGAAGGGAAGTATCAGATAGCCATAAATATTAGTAATATGTTAAAATAAATCCTATAACGTCTATCAAGGAAAAGGAAAACAAGAAGCAGCAGCAAGGCTCAAGATATAGCTAAAACAAACTTTAAAGATGGAGTTGTCATATCATCAGATAATACTTCGACTATTTGATATTAGATTGTTTGTAAACTTCTTTTCCTCCATAATACGACTCTCTAGTAAGTGGTGCCCACTAGAACAAAAGTAATTTGCAGAACCCTTTACTGTTGAAGAAATGCCACATTAATCTATGGATTTACTATGAGACTCATCTGCTCTGGTGAACCTCTACAAAGAATTCTCACAATCTATAGAGTTACTATACGGCGTCTCAACAGCTCTATCGAACCTACATTGAAGTGGGTCTTCCTTCCTCTGCCTCCCGTGAACAGGAATTCAGTTTCTCAAATATCACTTGTAAAGGAAAATGAATTATATGGTATGAAACGATTTAGAACTTTAACCTTTCACATCCTTATTTCCCGTGTTCTGCTTTTCCCTTGTTCTCAACCAACAATCTGCATTATCATGTGTTTTGACAAATACTCATTGTTATCTAACCCAAAATGTGAATAGATATTAGGTAACTTTTGTTTCCTATGAATAGCAATTAGACTTCAATAGCAGAAGTTTATATTTCGATCAAAAAATTTCTGATTTATGTCATGTATCAGCATATTCCTCCCTCACACCAATAAATCAAACCTAAACAGATTTGTGATCCTCATATCCTTTATCAATAAAAGATGAGGGAAGCAGTGGCCTAGCTAATAAAGCCAAGCTAAATCCTTATTGATATTCATCACCAATATTCTAAATATCAGATATTTAGATAGTAATGGATGAAGGTTTTCACACGGAAGATAGCTCGTATTCTCGAGGTCATATCAGGCATTCATGTTGCACTACAAATATATGTCAAAATATGTAAGTAATATTGATGCCTTGAACAGATTAATGTCCCAATGTCATATATCTAACAAGCAATATTGAAAATAACGTGTTATGAAACTCGTTATATTGCGTTACATAACCTAACAGAACCCCAATGCTACATAACAACTGGAAATAACTCAATGCACCGTAACAGTACGTTTTTTTATGTTATTTTACGTTATATTATGTAACGTTACGTTAAATTACGTTATGTTACGTTATTTACAATTATTTTTTAGTAATTTCTACACTGATGTTGATTATTATTTTGATTATTAGCGAGTTACTGTAATTTTCTTACTTGATTGGTTGCTAACTTATTTGATTATTTGTGCAATTGCTAACTTATTAATTTGCGTTGTTTACTTATTCACTTATTATAATTCCTCTCCAGTTGCTAAAATATCTTATTTACTGATCTATTGAATTTTTAACTAAACTGAAATTAACAATTACAAATAAAATAAATTGAACATTACAAGATATAAATTACAACAATAATAACTGGAATTGAAATAAAAAAATTAGAATTTTGTTTTCTTGTTTCAATGATGATTGGAATTACGCTTGCATACTTAATATAATTTTTGAAGATAAATGTAAAAAATATTGTATTATATATTACAAAATAATTTTATATTCTTTTCTTAGATATTTTTAAATTTATTTTTCATTTTATAAAAATTATTTTATATAATTTTTTATTTATTTTTATTAAATAAATAGGAAATTACATAATGCGTTACGCTATATGCGACATAACGTAACAGAGGCAAAACGTTACGTTACCGTTATCGCTATTTTAAACATTGCTAACAAGTATGGCATGACAAGTACGGCATGAGATACATGTAATAGCATTCAAGAAAAAATACATACAACCAGTGTTCTAAATATCGGATACCGGTCCCATACCGGTCAGCCAAATTACATACCGAATACCGGACGGGATATCGCGATATGACCCTAAATACCGGAGTGTCATATCGGTGTCATACGGGTTAAAGAATAATCATATAAATGGCTATATAGAACATATTAAAACACATAAATGAAGTTTATGATACTTACCTTAATTTATTTGCATTAAACTTACGAATTTGCAGATACCGTTTAAAACGTTCGAATATACACAAAGCGACATATAATCATAAAATTAAGAAAAAAAATTTCAAAAAAAAAAGAAAATTGTTTCTACAATACAAAAGTGATATAATTTATAAAATTACAACATTTTTCAACTAATTTCTGACCTCAAATTTTATTAAAAAAAAGACATAAAAAATTAATTAAATATTAAATATGATAAACTTAATCTATTTCATAGAAATCCTAATCTAATCTATTTGAAGTTGAGTGCCCAATATAAATAATTATTGGCTACTTTTTTTCCCCAATCCTAATCTAATCATATAGTAGGGAAAACTAAATTATATCTTATAAAAAATTATTTCATTAAAACTACATAATCCAAACTACATTGTACTATAATTCAAAATTTCAAACCCTAACATATTCAACAACTACAACAAATTACAATGTCATATAATTATAAATTTACAATTGTTCGATGTCCTGCAATTAAAATATTCTATATGCACACAATGAAAATATCCTAATTAAAATATCATATATTGCTACATATTTTCAGTATCAAAATTCTCATTCAAATTCACTTCTAATTAGTAATTACTCATCACTCAACAAATTATCAAACAAATTAACTTCTAATTAGACTGTCATTGTTCAAAATTGAAGTTCGGCCACTGATTCAATGAATCAGTGGGCCGAACACTGATTCAGTGAACTGAATCAGTGTTCGACTCCCACTGATTCATTGAATTAGTAGGCCGAACTCCACATTTCGCCTCAAATTGCACAAAAAAATTAAAGATTTTAACATAAATCGCAATCAATTTAAACTAAATAGCACAATTATAAGAGAAATTGAAGAAATTTGTAACTCTAAATCAAATTAACATGAAATAAATCAAACTTAACTTACCCACTGCCCCACTGGACTTTCGGCCAACGAAGTTGAGATGGCAGTATCGGAATCGATCGGCGAGCACCTTTCGGAGAATCAGGGACTGGGAGAAGAGCAATCGGAGAGTGGAATACGAAAGAGAGAGAAATAGTCAATTTAGGATTAGGGTTGGGCTCGATCGACCGACGTTCGCGGGGAGAGAACGAGAGAGAGAGCCGGAGAGTGGGAGAAGAGGAATCGGAGAGAGATTTATGGCTGAATTGGGAAATTAGGGTTAGGGTTTGTCGCGGGGGAGAAGCTTCGATCGCTCGGGTTGCTGAGGAGAGAAAGAGAGAGAAAACGATCGATTTAACCCTTTTTCGATTTAACCCTTTTTCTCCCCTCCTGACCCATTTTATTTCTTAACGGATCGGTTTTTAATAGGTTAATGGGTTTAACCCGCAACCAAAACTCAAAATCCAAAACCCCATTAACCGATATTAACTAATACCGGCCGGTATTTCTTATCTCGTTACCGGACGATATATCGCCACGTGGCCGATATATCGGCCCATACCGGTCCAAAACGAGAAACGATAAAAATTTCTCCTTATCATCTCGTTTCTTCCTTTTTCCCGATATACCGGCCGATATACTGGTATATCGGCTGGTATTTAAAACCCTGCATACAACAAGCATACCACAATAAAATATACCATGAAATAAATTCAATCTAGAGAACGAAACAAATATAAATTATAGAAATAATTGAGTTAAAGAACAATAACAATAGTAGTGGAAGTAAATTAGCATTAATAATAGTAACAACGATAATGACAATTGTAGTAATGGCAATATCAACAACAAAGAAAAAGCGGGAAGGAGGAAAAAAAAATAAAGCATTAAGGTTAATAAGTCTTAAGTAATACTCGAAAAGCTCATTAAAGTAGATCTCATGTGGTTTTAGCTCTCAATGCTGAGAGAGATTCTTACTCAAGTTTTCGTTGAAGCAATTTAAAAATATGGTTAAGTTGAGTAGAGGTAAAATGTTTTAGATTCTTTCTTATACATATAAACAAGATTGAATATGAAGCCCAAACTCATTTCGAAGTTAAACTCATTTGAAGAAAATGAACCAATGCGCTTGCATATCAAGCAATATTAAAAATATGGGCTAGTATATGTTCAAAAAGATGTGATCCTCTGCATTTGCCCCCCAAAAAAGGAATATTAGATGATATATTGACCATATCTGAGTATATTTGAAATAGTTTCATCACAAACAGAGAGGGGCTATTAACATTAAATAGTTAATAAATATCATAGTATTTCATAATATTAAATTTTCATATTAAAAGCTTAGTAACACATGACGAAACTGATTTAAGGTTTGTCGTAGGGAATTTTGAGGATTTGTTGAACTAGGGTTTCGTAGAAATCAAGGATAGCTTTTGGACCTCATATCTAGACAACACATGCCCATTCTCATGAATCACTCGTAAAGAAATTTATAAATCACAAGATCTCAAAGAAATTACATTTTTAATCTCAATCAATCATTCTTCAATAACTAATCAAAATAATTTCTCATACAAGGCTATATATAACCTGCCACTATGTACGCACCACGTGAATAAATAAATAAAACAAATTCACTTAAAATCTCAAATAAATAAAAATCAGACTAACAACATCGAACTAAATAAATTGGTTCCCATCAATTCTCCATGATATTAAAGTACTCATTTTGGTGAATATGGCAATGATAAGCGTCAAACGTATCCAGGTGATCTCCCAAGCTGAAATGTCTTAAACAGTTAGTGCTGAGGGATCTTGTGGATTTTGACAAAACAAAAATTAGGATTCAATGAAAATAATAAAAAGATAACTTTTTTGGCTTTGCACCCAGATGAATCGCTCATATCCTCTTACGAATCTCTTGCAAAAGATTTCACATCAAATCACATGCCATAGGAACTAGGCTTTCCAAATTTTCATTAATCAGTTCTCCAATCAACTCCCTTCCAATAGTTATACTACAATAGTCTACATTCAGCATATGTTCAACTTATTAAAAGGACAGTAGAGAATAACATTAAAATTCTCATCAAATTATCCTACGAAAAGAAAATAAATGAAGCTTCTCTTCCTCATAAATTTTCAATAATGGTCTCTATCAACTCTCCCTAGCTTGAAATGTATCACCTATGGTGAATAATGGAGTTATAATTTTAATAGCTTTTGAAATAACTTTTGAAGCTCTTTCCCTAACAACAACTTGATCCTACTAAGTACTAAAAACAAAACCTAAAGACGTGACGTGTATATTTTATGATGTCCATACCATCGACATAACAATTTGCATTTCTTTTAAATTATTTGATATGGAAGAGGCTGAAAACTTCAATCGATCTCATGGACGAACGGAACCCCAACAAGAAGACAACATCATCAAGGCTGGTTCCAGTGAAATAGAAATATCAAACAAGGGCTCTTAACACTGATGGACCTAAAAGAAGTTTTTCTAGCAAGTGTCTCAACAAGAACTTCTAGCACATGCCATTAAGAACTTCGATGTTCAGTTTTGGCTTGGAAATATAGTCTTCTGGCTCGAGGAGTGTTTCAAGCTCAGGATCTAGCTCCACTAGAAGCTTTGGCTCTGGATAGGCATTAGAATCTGAACAAGATTCATTTTTAGGCTTGGAAATACTGAGAACATATATAGTTTTCTTAGGCTTCGGCTTCTATTCTAAGCCAAGTTTCGTATTTCTATTACCACTGCGATGTGCTCATTTGTTTAATCTCCAGTACAACTGTAATTGTCCTTGTGAGATGAAGCATACCTTGTTAAGGAAGAATACTTGGCCGAATATGAAAAATCAAAACGAAAATGTACGAAACAGCCAAATGTCTCATGGCTGGAACAAGAATGGCTCAAAAAGAGCTTGGGTCATGCTCGAACAGTTTTTCATATGTTCTTCGCTAATGACTTGGGTCTGACTGATGTTGGGTCGTATCTGTTGCTTCCAAACCCAGCTCAAGATCTGAAATTGGCTTGGGCCTTGCCTAAGATTTGAGTTGGCTTTGAGTTGGCTTGGTTGGCTTAAGAACAAGCTATCATCATGTATTGATAGGGCCAATAGACAATGGTCAACTGTGATTTTGAAAACAAGAAGAGCCATTCACAGCAATCATTTGAAATCACCACAGGACATCACAACCACGATCAACAACATTGGGGCCATAGGGGAGATTGCCGTCATTGAGAAGAGGGTCTTTTGATGAGGGTGGAGCCTCACCAGTATTGTGATAATGGGGCTCACTAAAATCGATAGGACTATGTGATGGTATTCTGATAATATGAACTCAACGAGGAGGTTGTGTGACCGTCGATGAGTAGCTATGATGGATGAAGATATATATCTATTCATACCCAAATCTTCTTCGATAACAAAAGATAGTGAGTAGATCTGACAGGCAATGGGAAGGTGACTGTAACTGTTTAATGTTGCAGTTGGCTTGATGGCAGCATAGGGTCTTACATCTATGTTTTTTCAAATTCAATCTTTTCTTTTTTCTGTATTTTGTTATTTTACTTAGTTATTTACTTAGTTTTATGTCTTTTCTCTTTCTTTCTTTTTTTTTATCCCTTCTCTAGCTTAGAAAATAGAAAATGAAGAAGATTGGTATTGGGGGATCTAAGGTTTTGAAGAAGATAGAGATGGGAGCCTGTAGAAGATCAATCTTTGGCTCAATTTACCAAATCTAACGCATGATGAAAGCATTTTAGGATTTGTGATGAAAAAATTGGTGGATTTGGGAAAGAACAAATTATCATGTTTGATAAATTAGTAAAACGGAACCTTCGAACCTCTACCCCAAAGCATCACATGTTCACTCTCATGAATAACCCATAATGATATTCAAAGATGCTCTCAAAAGATTAGGAATTCAATTTCAACCAATCATACTTCAATTAACTAATCAAAATAATTCTCACAAGGTATATATTTTCTAGCCTACATGCACATCACGTGGATAAGTAAACAAAGCAAATTCACCTAAAATCTCAAATAAATAGAATAAGATAGAACCCTAACTAATAAATCTGGTCCCTCAAAGTAATTTCTTTGAAAATATGACTACCAATGATTCTTTATCATATTCTTCTTAGAAAAATAAGACAGTTTCATGTGTTATTCAAATGGTAAGGCTATATATTGAATTACCTCAAATCCTTGCTACCCGGTACTCCACTACTCTTTGAACACCCCTATCCTCTATTAATAATATAAGCTACATCGATAAGTAATTTTGATCCTTCATCACAAATCAGAAATCCTTCTTTTACTTAGCCCAACAGAAATCTTTAATGCACTTACCCGTACATAGCCAATTATCAACCACCTTTTCCTTCTTTTGTTTTATCAATTTTAAAGGGACTCATTTACTACCTTAGTTTGACTACACCATTTTCCACATTGAGAATTATTGTGAAACAGACTATTGGACGTAGCATGGAAGAGATTTTAAAGCCTATGATAGAAAATTAAACGAATTTAGGGAAGAACCAAACATCCATGCCTACACCCAGCTAATATGTTTCACCCATTCTCATGAAAATCGCTCAAGGAAATATTTGATCGAACTCAGCAAGTTGGCATATACCAAGAACTAGGCTTTCAAAATTCAGTATCTCATCTATCCTCAAAAATAAGTTTACAAAAAAACTACCTATATGCACAATGAAAATAAACCAAAACCAAGTAAAATACAAATCATAATTAAATTCTAATTAGATATCTCAAATCGACAAAAAGACTAAATAAATTAATTAACACCTAATTAATCCAAGTCATTCATTATCTCTATTAGTATCTCTAGATTGGAAACATTCACGTACAAATCAAGCAAGTCCAAGTGAAACTATTCCATCTCATCATTGGATCATCCTGTCTAGCAAACCAATTGCTAGTGGTTTTCTATAGCTGTGGAAATCATCTCATAACTAAGTAATATTGGTGGTTTCTGCAGCTATGGGAATCTTCTTTGGAACGCAGAAGCGTGGTGGGCCCATAACCCACAGGTCCCAGGATCGAAACCTGGCTCTGTACCACTCAGTAACGCACTTCGTTCCGTGTTTAGTGAGGAGTGGGGCGTTACATTCTTCATTGACTTTCTTTGGCAATATCTATTTGCTATGTATAATGACTCTCATGGAGATGATAAGTGGTTTTAGAATTCTGGTAGTAGTGGGGTTAGAAGAACGGGAAAACACTATGCATCTGTTGCTACAAATAATAACTCACCTAGAATTATTGTAGAAGAATTGAATATACTGCGGAACTGAGTCAAGCCCTTACTATCGAAGATTGGGTCAATACTGAGATCTCATGGAATATCTAACTTGTAAGCATTCGGTAGCCACTCTCGGAACCTCGTGAGGACTTGTACATCAAGTATAAAGGGTCCCGAGAAATGAATCTCCCAAACCAACGTTAATCATCACCACATCTCTAACAAAATTTCAAAATTCTTTCATATAAAGCCGCAACAAATGTGTAAGTATCATGTCTAAATACAATCTAGCGAAGGATATTGGCACCAAACTTATGAAGGTGTACATGTTAGTTTATAGGTGTGCTAGCCTCGTCTCCTATGACAATAGGGTAAATTTATAGGTGTCTTAGGTCTATTACCAACAACTATCTCACATGGACTCAAACTCTTCCAATGAATATGGATCTTATCAAGTGCTTTTATATTGCACTGAAACTTCATAGTTAGTTCCGCTAAATGGCTTTTAAACTTTTATAAAGTTTCTTCTAGTAATGATAACAACTTAGCAAGAACTCTAGCTCTCATCAAAAACTTTTATGGACAATTTAGATTGGGAAGTTTGGTTGTCAGGCTCAACAAGGGTTTCAATCTTTGAATTGTGTCAAACTTTGGTTTTGCACTTAGTCTCGTATTCTAATTTAGGCTTTGCTTCCATCGCTTATACTTTTTCTTTGGTCTCTACTTGCACTTGGGCTCAGACTCTTATTCAACCATGGCTAAGATAATATAAACAGAAAAGATTTTGGTGAATAATCTGAAAGAAGATATGAAGCATACCAAAAACGAAGTCAACTGTTACATTAGAAAATTATCTTGCATTTGGGTTTTAGTTTAGATTTACTACATGCACACTATCTCGTGAATCACTCGAGGACAAGATTTGATAAAAGCAAATCATATGCTCTCAATTTTTATTTATCATCTCTCTATAAATAAAATTATAATTTTACAATCAATATATAGAAAATCTTAATACAACAAAATAATAACAAATCTTTTAAAATCTAACTAAATCTCTAATGTAATCATATCCAACTAAATCCCTAATCTATCTAATCAAATCCAACTTAAACTTTATCTTTATCAATTCTTTGCTGCTTAAAAACATTCACCACCTAGCAAATAATGGTAAGAAGAAAGTTACGCAAGTCCATATGAAGAAGCGCGATCTTTTCGATATCTGATAAACCTTTTTACGGAACTAAGTATAAGAAAATCGAATATTTTGGTAGCCAAATGTACGCTATCTGACATTTCCATGCTGCCAACAGTAATAATTATGGAAGATCTGGTGAGAAATTGAAATCTGTTGCTTTTGCAGAAAATGAAAAACTTGGAATGGAAATTGGAGAGGCAAGGAAAACACAATTTTTAAATAAGAATTCCAGCACTTCGTCATGTATCGTGGCAGGAAAATTGGATCATCAGAATCTTTGACAAGTTCTACATTTGATTTGGTCTCAATTATATATCATCTAAATTTTCGAAAGCTGATGTGTCGGCATCTGGACTCTTCGAAAGGCATTGATATTTATAGTGCCAAAATTCTCCACACGTTGAATACTTAATGGAAGGACACTAATGAGCGGAGTGTCTGTATCCTTCATACTTAAAACATTGTTTAAAAATAAGATGCGGAGCATACCATGCACGAAAAAAAAACTGCAACAGATTCCAAGTTGAACGAAATTTATAGTTACTATCAATCAGAAAATTCTCCAACCAACTTCAATTTAACATAATTATATTTCTACTCTGAAATCAAAGGAAAGTAACGGAAAAATTGCTTTAGATGGTTTTTTCAATTTTCATAGCTATTAGGACATTATAACCGTGAAAATATGAGATTGTATCGTATATAACACACTTCACTAATTTGAAATCAACATCGATATTGATATATTTACCACAAACTATGAATTCTATAATAATTAACTCCAAATTCAGAGTACAAAGTTTAGAAAATACCAAACAATTGCAACCTCTCGACTATAGCTCGAATTCGTTGCGAATCGGGCTCCAAAATCACGTTCAAACTCTTAACGGATCTATAAATTTGCTAGACGCTGCAACATTCAAAACCCAATTGGATTTGGGTTCAGAATTAAATCTAGGTCGAATCTTTGAGAGGTCCAGGATTGGGTATGAGTTGAACCCAAAAGTAGCTTTGGATCGGGTTGGCGAATCGGATTTGAATGAACAAAACCCAAATTTGCTTTGGAATGGGCCCGTTTTCCTAGATCTGAGGATGGGCACCTTGCGGTGGGGTAGGACGAAGGATAGGATGAAGGTGATGTGGCTGTGGGTTCAAAGAAGTTGAGAGATGGCGGTAAAGAAGAGAGAGCGGGTTGCTGTTGTTGAGGGGTTGAGTGAGGATGATGTTGAAGGGCTTGATATTGCTGGTAGTGGTTGATCGAAGGTCAAGAAGGGGCAGCAGAGTATGGATGTTGAATGGTAGAAGGGTGTTGCTATGGGGACCAAAACAAGAAATAAGTTTTTTTTCTTTTCTTTTCTCTCTTCTTTTTCTCTTCTACTTTTGCTTCTCTTCTTGTTTTTTCTTTTCTTTTTTCTTTTTTTCACTTTTTTTCAGATTTTTCTTTTGTTCTCCTTTAATTTTTTCCAGATTTTTACTGATATTTTTAATTTTTTTTAGATCTAAAACACAAAAAATAATAATAGAAAAATGAAAGGAAAATTGAGGAATTGAGCTCTAATACCAATTTGACGCAGGACGGAAAGGAATTTAGAGTTTGTGGTAGGGAATTAAAGAAAAAAATTAGGACTGGATAAATTTGGAGTTTGGATCTCACATCTAATTGAATCACACGCCCACTTTCTTTCAAATCACTCGAGTAAAAAATTTGACAAAAGCAAATCACATGCTCTCAATTTTCATTCATCATCTCTTTATGAATAAAATTATAGTTACCATCAATATGTAGAAAATCTAATGCAATAAGATAATTACAAATCCTTTAAAATCTAACTAAATCTCTAATATAATAAAATCCAAATTCCTAATCTATCTAATCAAATCCAGCTTGATCTTTATCTCTGTCAACTGCTGCAATTGATTAGTAAAGAGTCTTGCACAAGGAATTGGAGTTTCGATTGGAGCTAGCAAGCCTTGATTCAGGCCGATGATAGAGGAGCCTGTGACATTGTGGAAGAAGTGTGATTCAAAGATGAAGATGACTCGGCTAATAAATGATGGTTTAGATGCTAACTACTGATCGACGAAGTTTGTTCGGCAATCTAATTAAGTTGGGTCGATGACTTGATGATGACTATTGGGAGAAGCAAAGGGAGCAGACCTGATCAAGGCATGATTGTTTTTATGCCAATGAGTGATTGGGAACAAGTGATGTTGATAATAACAATTTTTTCTGTTTTCTTACTTCTTGTTCATTTCACTCTTTTCCTTTTTCTTCTTTTTTATCTTTTCTTTTCCTTTCTACTTTTTCTCTATTTTTTTAAAAAAAAAATAAAAATAAAAGTAGAAGATGGAAGAAGATCGATCTAGGACAAGGGTTTTGAGGAATGAGATTAAAAATTGGATCTTTTGGACTCGATACCAAAGTGAACAAGATGGAAGTACTTTCAGGGTTTATGGTGGAAAATTTGATGAATTTGGAGGAAAAAAAACTCAGGCCTTGCACCTAGGGGAATTGATTCACCCACACTCACATAAATTGCTTGAGGAAAGATTTGATTATATTCAGCAATCAAGCATTGCCAATAACTAGGATTTTCAAAATTCAAATATATAATACAGTTTACAAACTATATATATATATATATATATATATATATATATATATATATATATATATATATATATATATATATATATATATATATATATATATATATATTATATATATATATATATTATATATATATATGGATTACTGTAGTCTGTAGGTGACCGCCAGCTCAGGAAAAGTTATATGAGCTAGCGGCAAAAGTATAATGATACAGTAATTTTTCTTCAATTTTTTTTAACAATTACTATCTCTATCTCCTTAACTTCTTTCGGATTAAATTTCATAAATTTTGGAGTTTATTTACCCTTTCATCAAGTGAATAAAAAATATTTTATTCATTAAAAACCGTTATTTTTGTGTTAACTTGATGGAGGACCAAATCAAAACTAAAACCCAAGAAATTGGGTAGGAGTGAATCCTAGAGGGTCGAGATTATAATCCAAAAGAAATTTTTTAAAAAGTGAAAATAGTGGAAAAATGAATTGCAGCTCAGATAACTTGCGTGAGCTGTCAGCTCATTTTCATTTTTCTCATATATATATATATATAGACACACACATACATACATATAACATTTTTTACGCACTTGATGAAAGGGTAAATGAACTCCAAAATTTATGAAATTTAATCCGAAAGAAGTAAAGGAGGTAGAGATAGTAATTGTAAAAAAATTGAAGAAAAATCATTGGATCATTATAGTTTTGCCGCTAGCTCACGTAACTTTTCCTGAGCTAGCGGCTCACCTACAGTAATCCCTATATACATATATATATATATATATATATATATATATATATATATATAAACTACCGACGTGAACAACTAAGGCAAAATAAACCAAAACCCAAAAAAAATTCAAATTGAAATCAAACTCTAACTAGAAATCTCACATATAGACTAGAGGACTAAATAAACTAATCATTCATTGTCCCTGTCACTTTTCCATAGTTTTCAAATGTAATCTTCAACCACAGTAATCCCCTAGTGATAAATATTGCATCATTTCATGGGCACTAATTGTGATCTTTGTGGCATTTTGTCACTCTGGTCTACAGTTTGATATATCGAATATAATAAACATACAAGGATATATTAGGTGGCAATTTTGAAAACCAATGCTACTGTTTGCATTTTACAATTGTTTATTATAACATGCCCAATGATACTTTCTTGTTATTGTTTAGTTCTGACTGCTAGGTTCTAAAATCAGAATTTATCAGTTGTGCACAAAGTCTCTGTCCAGCTATTTATCCCTACAACACCAAGTCACATAACCAAAAACAACTTTGACACAATCTCACTGAGATCATCACGAAAGAGGGTAAAGGAAGAATAGTCTTTTGCTACTTCCAATACCAGGAATAAGGGCTCTTAGATAATCTAGAACAGTGGAGAAACTAGCCACTTCATCACATTTCCAAGCCACAGTTTTAACATGTTCGAAGAATCTTATCTCCTATTAAAGAAAAGGACGGATGTCAGCCATATTATTGTTTAAAAAGGCCAAAAATTTAATAAATTTAATGAATAAAAATAAGAGAAAACTCCATTTACTAGTGCATGTATATAAAATTTTCCTGCTGGGTACATTTTTCCACTTAGCTACCAACTATTAAACTGGAGTCTTAATCCTTCATGTTTGTTGCATCAGGTGTTCTATTCATTGGCATATCCTTTAGCAATGCCCTAAAGCTTTAAAGTTGACGTTTGACTGATGGACAAAATTAAGTGTATTGTCACTACTTAATTGCCTGATGCATCAACTGTGAGTGACAAACATTCAATTCCACTTGTAAGGTAGCACTTTGGTGACTTAATTATTTGAAAATGCGGAACCCAGAAACGTTGGCAAACGAATTTGAATTAGAAGCAGGAAATTTGAGAAATTTAGTGTACAGATTGCAGATTTGTACCTTGTGAATTCTCCAGCTCTGTGGCATATGATCCAGTAAAGGTGAAATCAAGAGAGAGAGTACCCGAAAGTAAGATCATAGTTGTTCAGTATTTGTGCAGAAACTGAAGACTCTGTAAGTGGCTGAAAGAAATTGGTCTTACCTTAGTTTCTCATGAAAAAGGATTATATTATCTTCTTCTGAGCCTACTAACTGCAAGAATGATCACAGTATGAAAGGGTAATTTCAAGGAAGATAGAGACGAATATTAGTTTCTCTATTGTGATAAATTATAGGAAGTCATTTCTACCAAGTCTGCATAATGCTGTTTGCTTGACAATGTTGACTGGGATAACCGAGTTAGTGTTATCACCACCTTTGACTTCCCTCGTCTTTTGCACTCAGCCTCCTCAATGTGCATCTCTATCTGTGGTGGAAGTGATAGCAAGGATTCTTTGATGTGGTTCCCAAAAGGATACTTACGACCTGTAATTATTTCTACCTTTCTGGGATCAGCTTCTTCCAAAGTTTTGAACGAACTAATTCCTGCTGAATGTAGTGCCTAAATTGAAAATAGATTCAGTTCAAGGACATACGCATGTTGAAAATGCAAAGGCCAAGTAAATTGAAAATCCTTCAATAAAGAGTAAATAAAACAACAAAAATAATTAGAAAAAAGACCTTGGCAGTGACCATTCCAATTCCAGGAAGTTGTTTTAGCAAGTATGGACTATCATTCCATAGTCGCTGGTACAAAGCTTTGGCAAGAAGAGTCGTGTTTAAAGCTCCTTTATAACTTTTCCTATAGATAAAGCACTCTTTCATGCATTTAGAAATCCTACAGCCATTCATGCAAATCGAGTTTACGTCCTGGGTCAAATGTTGATAATTCATTCAGCGATGTTCTATCAAGCATGCTATTTAATATCAGAGTATCAATAGAAACCTGGTTCAGGGATAAATCATGGACGGAAGGATCCCCTGTCAAGCAGTCAACGACCAATATAAATATCTTCTCCTCTCTTGTCTGGATGCGCTTTTTCTTTTTCCCTTTTTCACTGAGGACATGAAACCGCAATCGGCCCTCTTTATCCAAGTTTATGTCATTTAGCAGTTTCTTTTCATTACGTCTCAGCTGGATCCCTAAAAAATGTTTAATATGATGATTAGTTGTCAGTTCTCCTACTTACTTTTAGGAAATTGCGTCAATTGCATACTTGTTCAATTTACATACAAGCAATCTCCTCAGCGTGGCAAATGATACGAAGTGCGTCTTCCAATGTGCATCCTTCGGGAGCTTTCACAATATCTTTCATCGTGCCAAACTTCATGTAATATTTGGTCATCAATCTTCCAGGTTCTGCAGAGATGAGAAACTGATGTCAGCAGAGAAAAATTATACCGTGTTAGATATAGGTATATAAGTATCTTATATAGATTGATGCTGCGTAGATATAAATCAATCAATTATATTAACATAGAAACGCTCGTGCAACCATTTACATAAGCACGCATGCGCGTACACACACACACATAAATATATTTAAATGAAATCGAGTAGTTTTTTTTTTTTTTTCAAAACGGATACTATCTAGTAACCTTTGTCGGAAGCATGTCAGCTATATGTGCGTGTAAAAGATGTGGAGAAGAAATTTTTGTAATAAAATATACATATTGACCGTCATAAAAGATAATAATATCCAACAAAAACATATCTATATTAATATTGAAGTTCCATTGAGATTTTCGTCTAATTGCAAAAATCGTATTTGTTGGACTCATTTGTACCCAGTTAGTCAATTTAGTTGTCAGATCTTTTTGTTCATCTTATATACCTCCGTATTTTTTTTTCCAACAATTCATATTATTTTACTCACTGAATTGTCGAGCTCACCCTTTAATTTATATACCTTTCTAGGTGATCAGCAAAGGTAAAAGGGGCCCAACATAAGGTTGCGTATGTACTACTTATAAGAAAATGATTTTTGAAACCGATCCATTTAATCAAACAAGTTTAATGTAAATATAAGTTTATGCTCAATAGGTGATGCAATGATAGACAATGTGAGCTTATTTAGTGGTGGCTATTGTTATTTAGTGGTGGTTGGTGATGTGGATCCAAGAGGGACACTCTTAAGCTTGAGATACATATTATTTTGTTAATAACATGATCTTTGAAAGAGATATTGATAAATAAACCAAATATGGCAAAAAATATATCTGATGTCTATGACAGACCTGTAAATATAATGGACATGTTGCCGAAAGTTTTAAGAAATTTTGGATAATCAAAGAATGATTTACGGGGACCGTTACATGTTCTCAACCTATCAGGTTTAATATCCTCGGTCCTCATATCCTAGGTGTTGAGTTCATGGAGTGCACACCATTCCTAGTAGACAATCCATATTTGCTAGAGCAAGCAAAGGCACAATACTAATCTTGAAAATCGACTTCGGAAAATCTTTCGTATCTTTTAAGTTTCCAATGAGATCCAATAGAGTTACATTTCACATATGGTCCATGTATTCTGTGTACATTTTGTTGTACTCTTTTATTAATGATAATACAGTTGTTTCTAATTAATGATTATTTATGTGTTATATAGCAGACTCATTGTTTATTATTTACTTGAAATGTGCCTATGTTGTGGGTAGAAATTAAGGCCTCGTGCATGTCATTCTAGTTTTATGTGTGCTCCCTATATCGCATTCCACTTTTGAAAGTAGGTGAAAAACAAGGCTCTACAGCATAGTTGAGCATAACATAATTATAATCCACATACTACGAGTTTCGGATCCTTCATGAAAATTATAGATAACAAATATCAAGGAAGAGCTTTACAAAAAAATTTTAAAAAAAAAGATAACTTAGATATTTAGAAAATAAAGTTTTTTAGGAGTGGATCTTAGTGTTAATCTTCTATTTGAAATCTATCACCTAGTGTAGAAATAGTTCGCCCTTGAAATTTCTCCTCAAGCCACACCAAAGCCACCACCTTAAATATGACTCATCATACATAAAGAACTCAAGGGTGAGTTCTTTTCAAGATAAGGAGATTGGTATAGGGATTGAACGATAACTTCATGATATTTCTGTTAAGGGTTCCCTATAAATTTTGCTCGAATTTATTAAAGGATGATGTGTTACTAATCCTCAAACATCGTATGGGAATATATGTTTTAAATTATTCCTTTTTATTTTCTATTTTATTTAGAAGTCATTTAGGTTTCTTTTTCTTTTGTGCCTCAACAAGTTTGAAACATTAAACTTTTACTAGAATTTGGATTTGAGGCATGTAAAATAGTTCATTGTAATCAATTGTAAGAGACTTCATTTTAATAGAACCTTCATTAGACTTTTTCTATTTTCCTTATGGTTTCGAGACTTTCTGTAGATTCCAAGTTACCTTGCAGACGAGTGCTTGGAGTTTGATTGTATTTTATCGCTTCCTCTTTACTTAATTGACTTTAAAGCTACGAGTTGAGTATACTTTTATTTTTGAAGGTTGAATGTTTGGCTAGTTTGTCATGAGCCATTTAAGAACCTTCTACAACTGATTAGTCATCATAAAATCATAGACTTAATGCACATTGGCGAGATAAGCGTACTCTAAATATGTTTTATGTAGTTTTGTATGATTTATGCATGTATAGTCTTGCTAAGAACTTATTTAGAATACTTAGGACATTTATATTTACCACGTAATATGGCATAACAATGTTAACTTAATATCCCCACTGTCATTCGAGATATAACTTCCAATGTGGAATTTTTCCATTAGATACTGGCCTAATATTTAAAACCTTAGGCTTAAGAGGCTGTTAAAGTGAAAAAGAAGATCAAAGATAAGTTGTTATAGTCAAGGGGATCCAGCAATTAGTAACTGTAAGAAGGCTAACAAGAAGATAATATAATTAAAGTCATTATGAATTGTAAAGGAAAAAAGAGAGAGTCTTCATCAAGAATGATATTATAATACTTTAGTGACAACTGTTGTTATAATCGTTCTTAGTCTTCCAACTTCTAAGTGGATCATCATATGACTACTTATACAATGACATAATCATATGCGGCCTAATACCATGTCAGTTGGGCCAATATATGCGTAAAGTGTGATCAGGCCACATTATTGCCCTATGCAAATTATGTGCCAGTATTAGGCCCATCAAGTGGCACATATGCACTAATTTTTTGGCTTTCTTTCACATATATCCGAAACTTGATTCTAATTCAACTCGAACTACCCTTATTTGTAAGATCAAGAATAATCAACAGCAATGTTGGAACATAGAATGATCAAAGTAAAGGTTGAGACTTTTTTATTTTTTATTTTTTATTTTTTGTTTGGTGATTCTAAGCCCAGATCATCTTGCTTTAATAAGTAAACATAAGTTTGAGAACTCAAGAATCCAACTTTAGAAATGATACGTTAGATTTATTTTCAATATTATTGATAGTCTACATGAGGTAAGATAATGTAAGAACTTTAAGAATTAACATTGTAGTCTTAATACTCTAGAAAGTACTATTATACTTGAGGCTTTTAATATATTCCAAATTTATTCTGTATTTTTCTTATTTTTAGGATGTAATAGAATTATATTATTTATATATGTTTGTATTATGGGAACATGTGCCAAGGATGTCTCATTAGATAACTACCTAAGGATGCAGATGAAAAATACACCATAACCCATCATTATGGACAATCCACACCATTCATCATGATCTCCATGTTTTGAAATGACAATGTTTAAAAAATCATGCACTTCCAATATATTTTGACCATGCAACTGGGTAGTTGCAAGATGAATGATTTTTCAACAATAAAACAAATAAGATATCTTGTTCAACTATGAAGAAATAAATCACATGCTTTTTTATACACTACCTATTCTAGACGTTGATATCACAAGGAATGGTTTGGATTGACCATTTTAATGCCCTATCTTAAAATATTAGGATGTCTCCTAAGAGTGTACCCTTTGGCACACTTCTCCCATGTATCATTATTACTTATATGTATTAAATTATTCCTTAAATGATCCGCATTATCCATTTAATCATTGCGTAACCTTTTTATGCAGTGCAGTATATTCTCTCTAACCACAAGCATCATGAAACTATATTTTAAAACATTGATCTTTTGCATCAATCTTTGTTTTTAAATCTGGGAGTTCCTAATTTAGGTTACCTCCTAACTTGTAATTGTCATGTATCTTTAATTGTTGAAAGAATCTACTAAATCTGGCATCAACTTCATTACCTTTTGCTTATTTTCAACTTGTCTAATCCATGATGAGTACCTCCACTTGTCCTCTCAGAAGCATTGCAGTAGAAATTTGTATATGGAATACTGATGGGCATATGCACAGTAACTAATCCCAATGTCTTTTTCTTTCATCTGTGGTCCTTGAGATCATGGATCATACAATAATAATCTAAATTATAATAGTTTTTATTAGAACAGTTGTCAAAATTGTATTGTGAGGCACTAAAGAACTGATGACATGACCTGAAAACTTTCTTCTCTGAGTTCTAGCTGTGTGCCTACTTCTGTGAAGAATACTCAACTTGGAATCACGTTTAAGGCAATTTTGACCAACAACCCTTGCTCTAACTACCTGCAACTGGCTCTGTGACCCTTATCTGCCAGCATTATTTCTCTTTTGATCTAGTGTATATTTATTTGCAACTTTTCCATTATCAGGGTAGGAAGTTACTAATGAACGGACAATTATCAAATGAATGCAAGCTTTTGTGCACATGCAGGAGGGAGAGGGGTCTGTGCATGTGTACTGAAAGTCTTGATGCATGAATAAACATGTATATTATAAGTAAGCACAAAAGATAAAGTGAGAACTTTGGATCATTTAAGAACATTTCAAAAATTAAGAAAATAATAAAATATAATTTTTTTTTATTAGAGTATATGACTTGTAAGATATGATACCTAATGGCTTTAGAACGAAACCATCTTCGTCTGTCCAGATCATTCCGTATTCGGACAGCTCATTAATTTTCCTAACACATATTTCTGACAACCAAAAGGAAAGCAAACAATGAAATATAGACTTGTGACATGGTAGCATAATAAAGAAAGCTACCCCTTAGAAAAAATACCTCGCATATGCCGTTCTAAGAATTCACAAGGAATTCCTCTTTTTATTCCATAGTTTTCAGGATTCTGATCAAACATTAAACAATTCAAGTCAGTGACACTGCCTGCAGATTTTATTCAAAAACATGTGTGATCACCACAGATGCATGCCTTTTTTATCCGCACGTACAAGTATGAACACTTTAGCCATTCAATTGCCAAGCTTATGTCAGAGACTGTCAGCTGAACAATCTCAGCATTTAGATGCTCCGTTGCACATGTCAGCAACCTGAAGATAGTATCAGTATTCACTACAAAGTGCTATAGATGATCCATACTGTACAATACTGCATGACTAAATAAATATTAACATGATACTAAGCAGTTCAACAAAGTTTTAGAACATGATGAACTCACTGAGATTCAACCATTTCACATCCATTCAAGAGATTTTCATATAAATGAACCTACAAAATAGCAAATTAAGATGAGAAAGTTAGCAAATTTAGTTACCCCCCCCCCCCCCCCCCCCCCCCAAAAAAAAAAAAAAAAAAAAAAAAAAAAAAAACACATACACACACACACACAAAAGCCAAGATTTAAAATTAAAAAAAAAAAAAAACCTCCTTTCCCATTTTATTTTGGCATTCCAAGTTGACCCCTAAACAAAATTTCTTTCTATTTACGAGAAGTACACTCTACTGAAAAGCATTAATTTGACACAGAAGGAATATCTTGTAAAGTATAATGCTTTCATGTCAAAGGAATTCCTATTACATCAAAATTAGAATTTTAATATCAAATTTTGCAGCTTTTACTGGATGGCTTAGCACGAAAGAAACTGTTGTTTAGGGGACTGTTTGTAGGGAGGTGCCTTGACCAAATTTTCGCACATGCATTCACTACACAGGCGATAGGTTAAAAATATTTGAACAATATGGTAGTTACCGTTTCTCTTCTTGTCATTATTATAACTGTTCCAGTATCATCAAAAGGTGGCCGACCAGCCCTCCCGCACATCTGCAAATCCTCAAACTTAAAATCTAGTAAGTATTCAAGGCAAACAAGATCGCATAAAATGATGGACAGGTATCCTCACGTTTAGATACCAAAATTGTTAAAATTTAGAAAGAAGCATAATGCATAATTTTTTTCCCTGAAGGATGGGGCCTCAAAATCAAGCACAGTAAACAGATAATTAACAATTTAAATTAAATCAAAATAACCAACGAGGTTAAAACTACTAAATGAATATACCAAATTGAGAAAAGATTTCAGAAAAACCAAAATATGGACATATTTTCAATGTTTGTGTACACAGTATCTCATACAAGATTAAAACTTGCATTTTTATTGACAGCTTGATGCAATGTACAGAGATAATTCCATGGTGTTTACTGTGCATGAGAACTTCAGTTCCAGCAGTCAGCAGCTTCCTCCAACCGTATTGCGCAAAATAATAAATATTGCATGAGCTAAGATGAATGTGTTTGTCCCCTTTTTGAGAATTTATAAGAAAGCTAGTCTTTTAGTATTAAATGAGGCATGATACTGAAGCAGGACGGAAGCCAAATTAGGGTTAGGGATTTGGGAATTTAGGATTTTAGGAGGAATTGGAGAAGAACACAAAAGATTCGGGAATCTACCCAGACGAATCTATACCCACTCTCAACGAATCCACAAAAAAAGTTTTCTTTTGGAACACAACGAATCCACGCAATTTCTCAAAATTCAATTTTTATTTAATATTCAATTCTCTACAAAGTACTTCATGCAGAACTTATTTATAGGAAAACTGCAACAACAAAAAATCCTAATAAAATCCAAAATCTTATCAAAATCCTAATGAAATCAAAAATCCTATCAAATATCGTAATAAAATCCAAAATCCTAACAAAATCCTAATAGAATCAAATTTGATCTCCATCAATTTTTTCCGACTTGGAAACATGAAATTTCGGTGAATGACAAAGGTAATAATCATCAAGCAAATTCGGGTCGAGCTGCTGGAATTTTTCGGTGCGCAACCAAGTACAATCTGAGTCGGACATCCATGCCAGCGCATCAAATAACGCCATCAAAGTCGAAACAATCTTATTATCCAGAATGTCTTCAATATGGTTTAGATGACGCTTCCGTGGAGCGGCGGAGGCAATGTACGGATAGGAAAATGTCGATGTCCTGGCGAAACTATTGACGGTAGATCTGGAATGACTGCTGGATAATCAAATGGAGCACGATATCCCAATTCAAACATAATTTATACTCTCTACACCAAATATAAATTTCTCCACCCAACTTTTATCGGGTGTAATGACATTTCTATGCTGATGTTGGATCAAAATATCTAAAGAAATCTTGAAGATGATTCTCCCAATTTTCATAATTTTGCTAATCGTCAAAACCGTAAAAAATGGTTATAGTAGCATACATATTATGCTCAACTCGCGATATTTTAGCATTGGTGTTAATGTAGTGGCCGTGAAATATGAACTCCATATATAATCAACTTAAAATTTTAGCTCAAAAAGTTTAGAAAATACCCAAGGATCACAGGGGCTCGAATCGGAGTTGAAATGGCTCGATAACGGCTTTAATACCTGAAGAGGCTGAATTTTTAGCTCTTATAGGTGAAGAGGCAGAATCTTTAGCTCTGATACCAAGTTTGATGAAACAAGAAACCAAATTAGCTTTAAGAATTTGGGATTTTAGAGTTTTTGGAGGAATTGGGGAAGAATACAAAACATTCGGGAATCCACCCAGGTAAATCTACGCCCACTCTCAACGAATCCACGAACAAAGATTTTTTGGAACATAGCGAATCCATGCGGTTTCTCAAAATTCAATTTTTATTCAATATTCAATTTTCTACAAAATACTTCGTGAGAGCTTATTTATAGGAAAACTCCAACAAACAAAATCCTAATAGAATCCAAAATCCTATCAAAATTCTAATGAAATCAAAAATCTTATCAAATATCCTAACAAAATCCTAATATAATCAAAACTGATTTCCATTATATACTCTGCATAAATTCCAAGAATCCAAATTTCAATCATTAGATACAAACTTCTCCATCCACAACATAATGCAAGCTCCCGTGGAGGATTGAAGCTATCACATTCTTTCCAACAGACAATTTTTTCATGTTCCAGTTTTTGAAAGAATAAGTTGAATCGTTACAGAATTAGCCTTGCATTTCCATAAATAAACATGTTACTTCTATACATCCAACCTCGACAGATAACCTCCTCCATGTAAAGCTTTATCTATTTAGCTTATTAGATGTAGCACCCTTTAATTTTTTGTTTAAACCTCTGTACGCCATGTTATGACCAAACTTTGGGACGAGCGAAACTTGACTACATCTACCCTCCAAAAGTCATTCATATTGAGATAAATACTCTTGTCACTAAGAACCCCATTAGATAACCATTTTAGCCAGAAAGCCGTTGGGTTTTCAGCCAATAATGTATACCAAGCAAGGGTAACAAATCTCACACTAACCCTCATGTGGGCCTTGGGGCCTCATAGAAAGGCTAGCAACGAAAAAATGACTAGCTTGGAAGTTCATGGTGGATGGGCGTAAAAATTTGTATTTAAATTATCAAATATCAGTATGAACTAAGGAATTTTTCATGGTGCAATGACCATGTTACGTACCACTATAAAGAAAGAGCCTATGGCAATAATAATGCGTCAATGATACTGCTAGTGCACCAAAACTCCGAAATTGCAATCAGGGAGGGATTTAGATTTACCCTTTTCAAAAATTTTATTTCAAAAATTAAGCTTAATGCTTTATGTTATACCAAACTATTAAACTTTACACAAATCTTTGAGGTCAGCAACATGAAACCCTTTTCTCCACCCATCTTTATTGAATGTCTCCATTGTTAAATTAGTTAAAAGCATGTCCTCTTTTAGGACGTCATCAAAATTTTGTTCTTAATCAATGAAAACCATATTTAGATCATTTGTCATCTTCATGTCTCATCAATAATTTGGTAAGGAAATAACTCCCACACCTACTATAAAACAAAATTGCTTTTCTAAGAGAGTCAGTTGTTAGTATTTGCTAAACTCCTCTCTTACAAAATTTCCTAATATGCTCATAAGATTCATTTTGAGGTAGCTTGTAGCATGCAACTTCATATACCTGAAATAAAGCTAAGACTTTGTATGCCTCAAGAACCATTACATCTACTTGCACCAGTTGTTGGACAGGAGAAAACTACTTAAGAACTCGTACTGCTCTAAAAAATTGAAAAGCAGCTAGCTCTTACTTTCATCCACAGATACACTAGAAAGAAGTAAGATGGAGCAAGTGAAATAATGTACCTGCAAAATCATAGACCGCTCATATTCTACGTACGAGCCTTTCTCCTTATTACTGTAAAATATGCAGATTCATATTTAATCCACAAAATTAGACAGTTATTGTAACTATAAATGTTCAGGAACTGAAGTTTTGCTTTAAGTACAAGCACAAACTTACTAGTATTGTGTAGATTTGATGACAACTGTGTGTGCTGGTAGGTTAATCCCATGCGCAAGAGTGTTTGTAGTGCAGAGAATCTGAAGATCTCCCTTAAGGAAAAGACCCTCAATAACGCTCCGATCCTTTAAAGAAAGGCCACCATTATGATAACCAACTGAGAAATAAGGATAACAATAAAAGGAATAAGAAGAACTGTCAGGAAACAAATGAACAAACATTCCCTCAGAGGACAACCAATCAAATGAAAGAACATGGCTAGCCAATCAGAAAGCAACATAAAACGATCCATTTGATGTTCAAGGTGGAGGGTTTATAACATAATTTACCACCATATAAGATGCATGATTGCATTTGCTTGTCACTGCAAGTTAAAGATGCTTCCTTCAGCTTATCCTGCTGTTGTTTAGATTTTATAAATGGATTAGAGTATCCAAGACTTGCTGCAATCTGAGAAAGGCATTGTGCTGCTTCTTGCGCTCCTTTTCTGGTTGAACAGAATATCAGAACAGACTTTCCTTTTGAATGCTGCATGAGGATATCTGTAAACTATTTATGTTATAGTGATTCCTGAAAAAAAAAAATCTAATTATCAAAAAATTGTAATTTAAAATTTTCAGTTCACCCTTACCAAATATGAAAGTCTGAAGGCGCTGCATAATGAAAAAACAAATGCTCAGTGAAAATAATCAAGACAATGTGCAAACGTTCCATCTAAGCAAGTCGTGTGAGATGATGACATGATCTGTACTTGCATGAGTTTTGAAATGTGATTGGTACCTCTTCATCATAATGCACAGATATTATAATCACGGACAATTACCTTTTCAAATAAAAAGTCATTCTTCGCTGGAGCATAGCCTGCAATAAATAAAGATGCATTCAGAAAAGCAGTAGATCTGTAATGGTTAAGAATTTTAATAAAGGGCCCTTCTTTATTAAAGAAGAATGGGAAGGCCATTGCAAAGCAGTGAGTAATTTTTATTTGAGAGAAATTCTTCAGAGATCTAGGATTAGAGTAACATTAATCTTACAAAACATTTACCTATTCAGGAACCTACGGATACATAATTATCTCAGATAGAAACGACAAGGAAAGAACCAGAAGAAACTGGAAAGTCCATGAAACTCTATTATCAATAAAGCTAGGTCCACATTCATTGCAAGATAGCTTGAACCAGATGGACTAACGACATCATAAATCAATCAGGTCTATCTTAGTTAATATAGCATTTAGTCTGAACATATCAACTTTTGCATTGTGTACTTCCATCATAATTTCTATCTTTCAGTAGCTACTTGTGTCAGATAATTGATTGGAACTGGTTCCTCCACCACTTGACAGGAATTTGGGATACATATAACACAATAAAGTTTCAAACACAAAGGTATCAAATATTAGAAAGAACACAGGTTGGGCACTATATGTGTTTCAATAGCAGCAAAACACTAGAGTTTGACTTTTGTGACAACACACAGTGTCGATGGGCAAGATATTGAAAGAAAAATCATACAGTATACAGTTATAAACTGTCTTAGTGCACCTTTTTCATACTTCAGCCTAAATGAAAATGCACAGGAAGGACTAAGGAGTTGGAAGATACATACCAAAGACTTTTGTTGTCAACTTGACTGGCCTCATCTCTTCCCCAAATCTGTAATTTATATATCCATGGAATGATTACAACTGCAAGAGACAATGTAGTGTTTCTCTATAAGATTTATTAACAAGTTACCTTTTAACCCCTTCAGATGGAACTTGAAGCCATTCAGCTGGAGCAATCATCAGATAGTGAAAACTTAAGATACTTCTCTTAAAACTTGAGTTCTCATAAATTTTAATTTAAAAAAAAATATGGCCTTTAATAAATTACCGAGATCTTCAATATTTGGAATTGTAGCAGAAACTGAGAGAAAACGAACACTTGCCAGAGGACAAGAGATCATCTGTCTTCTCCGAGAGAGCATTTTTACTCTGCTAACCACAGCCTCTAAAGCAGCTCCGCGTGGATCATTTAGCAGGTGGACTTCATCAATGAGTATAAGTGCAATATCGCTAAAGAAGCTCAAGCCACCATACCTTATTCCATGATTTGTCACAGAGTCAAACTTCTGCAAGAGCATCAAGTTCAAACAAGGACACAAAATAAAAAAATCATAGGAAAAAGACTGTAACAAAAAAATATATTGGGAAAAAGGGAATGCTTTTCACCTCAGGAGTACTTAAGATGATGTCCGCTTCATGTATATTCTTTATGTTATAAGATTCACTGTCACCTGACATCTCTAAGCAGCTGATTCCCCATGAACCAAACTTCACATTCCAATCACGGAGTTTTTCCTGTAGTAAGGCCTTTGATGGAGCTATATAGATCTTTCTTGCATATGATTAAAAGAAGATGAAAAGGAATTAATCTCCAAAAATAGTAAAATTATACCTTTTTAAATGACAGATGGTCGTATATACAGCTATGCACCAGTGACAGTGCAAAAGAAGCAAATTACAGTAATCAGAAGCTTATAATTCTTTTAACCCTCATCATGAATCATTTAACCAATCATCACTGACTTTATTAACTGTCTTTCACAAATATGTTCGAAGATCAACAAATTAAAACATAAACTTCAGGAATTAGGTTGAGTTAAAGCAAATTCTTCAGTTTCTATATCTTACTTTGAATGAAACAAGTATCATACATCACATATCAGATAGCCAGTAACATACTGTTTTCATAACTCCTTTCATATGATTGAAATTTCCTTCACTCGAAAGAAACCTTGAGAGAAGTCTCAGAATGCAGAGCTCAAAGAGCACTGTTTTACCGCTTCCAGTTGGTGCTGAGACAACCATGTTCATGTCGGAAAGGAAACAACAGGGAAAGCACTCGCTCTGCAAGGAATTAAAATACCTGCCAAAAAAATAAAGAACATCAGAATTCCATGTGAACTTCGAGCAAAATAAAAAAAGCCCATGAATGCAGTTACATTGTGCAGTTTGAAAATCCTTAGCACGAACAAGGTTATTGCTATGGTATACAAATTGGCAGCACTCAAAATTGTAAATTGTGAGATCCTATTTAATACCTGTACTCGATAGTAAAATCCTAAAACAAATTTTGTCAGGTCATTTAAATTGAATAGTAACAGGCAACTGACATCATTTAAGAAACTACAGGCCAATGTACAAACTCGAGTTACCCAATTATGGATGCTATAAGGAAGCTCAAAAAAATAAAACTAAAATAAAATAATAAAAAATAAAAAGATGATAATGTGCCCTCTAACTTGGACAAAATAATTTCAGAAATTGACATTAATGAGATTTAGCATACGCAACCTGAAAGAAAACGCTGGGCGAAAGGGTGCAGGCAAATCTGCTACAGATCTCAGTGAATATGAATCTGCAAATGATCCCATTTTCCCCGACCACAAGTTGCTGACGGTAATCAAATACACTCTTTAAGCACCTAATCAAATAATAGTTATGATTAGTATTAGTGAAATAAAATTATATTGAATTATTAAAAAGGAGCATGGCATTCAAATCAAGCCCTAATTTAAGCATTTTCCCTAATATGATGAGCCAGAAATTAAATCAATCTCGAGTAAAAACAAGTAAATTCGAAGATCAAAGCCCTAAACAACACCTACAGGCCCTCATAAATTCCCATTATCACGAAATCTCCAGATCTATCCCGAGGCTAAATCGCTCCAGAATTGACTCGCAGTTGTTAAATTTTCTAGATTTACCTCCATAACTTTCGCTGATCTGGAGCGAAATTGAAGCGACTGGGAGAGGAAGAAAACTGAGCTAGCTTTTGAGTGATAGAATGCGTAAAATTTCTCCAAATTCGAGCCTAAATTGTAATAAATGAGAGGGGTACAGAGAGAAGCAATTTATTGTGGCGGTGGTTACCTTGTTCTTGAGAGAGAAGCTTTACGTATGTGATCGGACAGTGTGAAAGCTGAAAACGCTTCACTTTGGCGGGCTGGGTGCTGTCGTCCGCAGGAACAAGTTAAACGAAGCAGATGGAGAAATTGAGGGGAACTTCTAAAGGGGCACAACTTTTTTCTGAGCCCAGTTAATATCTCTAAAAAATAACAAGTTTACCTCTAAAAAAATTTTCCATTTTGCCCTTCCTCCTTCTTCCACTCCAGGCCTCCGCTCCCGCTCGCGCTCCCGTTCGGACTATCAGTCCGAACGGGGCTTCCCTGTTCGGACTGAGAGTTCGAACGATCCTGGACCGTTCGGACTGTCAGTCCGAACGGACAAGTCCTGTTCGGACTCACAATCCGAACAGGTCTCGCATGTTCGGACTGTCAGTCCGGATAGGGGCTTGATCCGATCTGCTATTCTGGACATCTCATCCACTCTATTTATATAATAAACTGATATATCATTAGTTTATCCAATTCAACGTCACTTTACGGACTTATATTAACAACTAATTATACATTATTATAAAAATATAGTGAAGGAAGCAAAATGATACAATGATACACTGATACACCGACACAATGATTCACTAATACAATGATATATGGATAAACTGATTCATCGATACGCCGATACAATGATACACTACTACACCGATACACCGATACAATGATACTCCTGATATACAAATGCAATGATAATCCTGATACACCGATACAACGATACAATGATACACTGATACACCGATACAATGATACAACGATACAATAACCGATACAAAACAAGATCATTATAAATAAGGTCCCCTACATATAAAACAAACAAGATCTCGTACAAATTAAAGAAATAAGATAAAAAACAAACGTAGTGTATATATTCCTCGAACAAAAAGCAAATAATAGGGTTCATTACAAACAAAAACTATATATTCTACAAATTCTTCAAAATGTTTGAAAAAAACAATTACACAGGTCACTTGAAATTCCTTACAACATCCATATCAATACACAACTAATATAATCTAATCACTGTCTCCTTGTTTGAAAAAAACAACTAATATAATCTAATTGGGTGCATCAGGAAAGCAACGTGCATCTTGAAACTCTTCAGTACTGATAAATCAACTGGACCTCGGTAATTTGACTCATGAAGATCATCTTGAGAGCCTCCTGCATCAGTATTCTCTTCTTCTAGTCTTGCACTATCATATCTGATCAAATTCGGAGTTTCTATATTTAATTCAGTATCTACGGCCACTTCGATATCTCTCTCTCGTATCGGGCATTGGATTTGTAGTCGAGATGCTACTTTCTTCCTCCTTAACGAAGTAGTTGGTCGAATGCGAGAAGATTCTGCCGGATCCATCTATGCAATACAAAGATACTTCTTACAATAATTGATTCGCATAAAAATAGTAAATTTTCTATGTGTAAATAAGTATTAACAAAATATAATTTGCTACAAATATCAGATTTTTTACCTACAAGATAGTGTAATATTAAAATTTAAACCATTCTTTGTTACTTAATCAACAATTAGGACAATACTATTAAAATTCTAAATTAATTAATACATTTTAATATTAACATCTTTAATTAGAATAAAACTATATTTTCGCATATTTTACAACTACGATTACAATATTATATTTTCTTCATAATTATAATCTAAATATTATAAATCATAATTAACAAAAAAAATGTACTCATTTAGAATTTCCTCATTCTAAAATATTATCAGACAAAACAAGAAATTCTCAGTTTTCAGAGTAGTCACAGAGCAAATAAGAATAAACTAAATGTAACAAAATTAAAATTAAATTAAAGGAGACTTACAGTGAGAAATCTGAGACCAAGGGAGAGGAAATGAGGCAGCGGCGAGTGGAGGGTGTGGCAGCGGAGGGGGTTGGGAAGGGCGGCGGCGGGTTTGGAAGGGAGGCGGCGGGGGGAGGGATAGTTGGGAAGGGCGGCGAGGGGGGGGGGGGGGGGGGGGGTTGGGAAGGAGAAGAGAGCGGCGGGGGGGGGGGGGGGGGGTTGGGAAGGAGAAGAGAGCGGCCGGGGGGGGGTTGGGAAGGAGAAGAGAGGAGAGCAGGGAGAGGGCGGTGGAGATGAAGTGAGGAGAGAGAGTTAGATGAGAGATATAGGTGAAGGGTATTTTGGGAATAAATATGTGCTCACTAAGAAATTCTCCCCTTTTCTTAACTTAAACTGGGTTCACTAGGAAAAATCTTGTGCCCCTTTAGAAGTTCCCGAAATTGAGAGGAGTGAGCTGCCCTCTTGAACGTTACCGGCTACAAACCGGGAGATTAAGGCACAATAAAGTTATTTAATGAATCGGGAAATTAACGGGAATGTCTAAATGAGCACATCCCTTGCCCTAGTGAGCACACCTTGCTTAGTGAGCGCATACTCTCTTTTCGTAGTGAGCACACCTTGCTTAGTGAGCGCATACTCTCTTTTGAAAAGAGAGAGTTTTTCTTAGTAAATACTCTAATTCTTCCCAAAAAACCCTTCCACTCCCTCTAACTCAAGTAACCCCCGCCACCTCTGCTTCTCTGTAACAATCCTTTTTAGAACTGCTAGCTCCACTCGATCGTGTTAGGTTAGTAGCAAGAACAACAAGAACCAAAAGAAGAGGAGGAAGAAGACGAAGGTTGAAGATGAAGTTGAGTGAGAGAGAGAACTGAGAAGAGTAATTTGAGGAAGGAATTGATTATAGATTTCATTCAATGAATAATTCTCAATTACAATTCACTATTTATACATTCCAATCCTCAATCAAAGCTTCTGGAAATTCCCTCAAAATTCCAACATAAAACATGCACATTGATACTCTTCGGACATTTATTTCGGTTACAAACAATTGGGTTGCAAACGGGTCGGGTTGTGTCACTGAACAAAAACCAAATCCGATAACCCGAACTCTAAATCTTCAGTCCCGCTTCTCTTCTTCTTCGACTCTGCTACTGTAGCACCAGGACCAAGTCCCTGACAATTCTCCCCTCCTGAAGAACCAACTTCATCTCGAAAGTTGAAATTTGGATATTTAGAGGATATCGATACAAAATCTTCCCAAGTAACAAATGGATCATCATTCTTCCACTATATAAGGAGTTGAGTAAACGCTTTGTTATTTCTTTTAACTATTCGCCTCTGCAGAACTCTTCCAGGTTCTTTTTCATCAATTTTCCAACAATTAGAAAGCTCTGCAAGTGAAGTGGATATCTAACCATTATACTTCTTTAATTGGGAAACATGGAAAGTGTTGTGAATTTTTGCTTCAGGAGGAAGTTGCAGCTTATAAGCCACCTTTCCCACTTTTTCTATAATTTTGTTAGGTTCATAATATTTGGCTATCAACTTAGAAGGAAGTGATCTTTTAATTGAGGATTGCTTATATGGCTGTAACTTCAACAGAACTGAAGCTCCTACTTCAAATTGCCTTTCAGTCCTCTTTTTATGTGCATACCATTTCATTTTTTACTGAGCCATCACATAATGATCCTTCAGCAATTTGAGGATCTGATCCCTATCAAATAATGAATCTTCCACTGCCTATACCCTCGCAGTCCTTGGAACATATTGGACTAATGAGGGTGAAGGTCTTCCATATGCAATTTCATATAGTGTATAGCCAGTTATAGCCTTCCAGGTTGTGTTATGTCAAAAAGAAGCCCAATGCAACCACTTACTCCACTCTAAAGGTTTAGTGTTACAAAAAAACCTTAGATAAGTTTTTAAGCACTGATTCATCCTTTCGGTTTGGCCATCGGTCTGAGAATAATATGCTGAACTCAATTGCAGCACTGTGCCTTGAAGTTTAAACAATTCACTCTAAAATTCACTAGTGAATATTCTATCCCTGTCACTAGTAATAGAAACTAGCCATAGAGTTTAACAATCTCCTTGCAGAAGATCTTTGCTAATTGTGCTGCAGAGAAAGGGTGCTTTAGAGATAAAAAAAAAAGGTGCAAACTTTGACAATCTATCCACAATCACTCATAAAGTGGTTTTTCCTTGACTCACTGGTAGTCCCTCTACAAAATCCATGGAAATTTCTTCCCATTCATGCTCAGGCATAGGTAAAAGTTCTAGCAATCAGAGTGGAGAAATTGACTCACCCTTGCTCCTTTGGCAAATATCACAACACCTCACTTTCTCTGTGATCATGGCTTTCATCCCTGTCCACCAAAAAGTCTTCTTAATTCTCTGAATAGTTTTATGATATCTAGAGTGGCCACTAGAAGGAGTGAAATGATGATTGTGAAAATTTTCTTCACATAATTCATACTCTGGATCAATTACAACCCTTCCTTTATAAAACCAAACTCCAATCAAGAGTTTATGATGAGGGAATGAATCTGTCTCCCACTTTTCCTTCATTTTTCTGAAATAAGTGGACTATAGCACCATTTTTTGGACTTTGTCTAACCATAGGGGTTGCACAATATTGATGGGAGTTGATATAAGTTCTGCAGTGGAGTTACCAGTTAAATCTTCTTTTCTAGACAAAGCATCTGCAGCCAAGTTCTCTTTCCCCTTCTTATATTCAACAAAATAATCATATTCTGTTAATTTGCATAACCAAGAATGTTGAGACTTCCTTTAAACCTCTGGTCCAACAAATACTTCAAGCACTTTTGATCAGTTTTGATAATGAATCTTCTACCTAGAAGATATTGCCTCCACTTCTTAATAGCTAGTAAAATAACCATCATTTCTTTTACATAAGTAGAAAACAACAAAGCCTTTTCCTTTAATCTCTGGCTTAGATATGCAATAGGATGTCCTTCTTGCATCAACACTGCCTCCAAGCCTACTCCACATGCATCACATTCTATAGCAAATCTTTTGTCAAAATTTGGCATTTGCAAAACAGGTGGAGACATAAGAACTTCCTTTAACTTAACAAAAGCTTTTCTGGACTTGTTTGTCCATATAAAGGCTTTTTTTTAGCATATCAGTCAAAGGAGCTGCAATTAGTCACTACCCCATCACAAATTTCTTATAATATCCAGTGAGGCCTAAGAAACCCCTCAAAGTCTTGAGTGAAGTTGGAAGATGCCACCGTGATATGGCTTCAATCTTCTAAGTATCAACTGCAATGCCATTCGGAGTGATAATGTGGTCAAAATATCCAACTTGCTGGCATACAAATTGACATTTACTCATCTTTTCATAAAAGTGATGAGCTCTGAGTATCTCCAATACCAACCTCAAATGATGTAGATGTGAATCCCAGTCCCTGCTATAAACTAGAATATCATCAAAAAATACTAAAACAAATCCTCTCAAATGCTATCTAAAGATATCATTCATCAAGTTTTGAAAAGTAGCTGGAGCATTGGTTAAGCCAAAGGTTATTACAAAAAATTCATAGTGTTCATTATGTATTCTAAATGTAGTTTTAGCCACATCATTCTTAGCCACCCTCACTTAGTCGTAACCAAATCTAAGATCTAATTTAGAAAAATAGGTTGCACCATATAATTCATATAATAGATCATCTATTAATGGTATAGGAAACTTATTGGGTATTGTGTGCTGATTGAGAGATCTACAGTCTACGCACATGCGCCAGCTCCCATCAGATTTCTTCATAAGCACCATAGGTGAAGCAAATAGGCTCACACTAGGTATGATTACACCTAACTGCAGCATCTCAGAGATTTGCTTCTCAATCTCAATTTTTTGATGAAATGGGTACCTGCAAGGCCTGGCATTTACAGTGAAATTTGGATCAGTCAAATTTGATATTATGATCACATGCTCTCTGAGGTGGCAACTCCTTTGGCACTGCAAAAACATCTTCAAATTCTTCCAATAAATTTCTGAGTGAATCAGGTAATGGAAGTGTGCGCATATCAGTGAAATTGGCACATAACTGAACAACATAAGCTATTCCCTTAATAATGATGAGTTTGTCTAGCTTCTCTTCTCCAATTACTTCCATTACACTAGGTGAAACTCCTTGTAATAGAATAAGTTTCTCCTTTTGCCAAAATTTCAGAGTTTTCTTTGAAAAGCCCTATAAAGTAGGACCTAGAATTTGCAGCCACACTGTACCAAGGAGAACTTGAGAATCTCCTAAAGAAATTATCAAATAATCTGCTTTTGTTTCTACCCCAGGTAAAGAAATTGCAACATCAGGGCAATGCTTCTTCCCCTTGAATTTTTCACCACCTGCTACTGTGAATACAAATGGGGTAGCTCAGCTACTTCAAGCTGCAGCCTAGCTACTGTTATGGGATCAATGAAATTATGAGTTGCCCCAGTATCCAGCATGAACCCCACTTCTTTTCCATGATTTTTTTCCCACTAAATGAATAGCCCTCACTCCCAGAGTTCCTTCCATGGCATTGGCAATCAAAGACAACATTTCTTCATCTGACTTTCTTCTTGCAAAGGCTCAAACCCACCTGCTACTTCTTCATCAGATTTAGTAGAGATTTCATTTCTGTATATCTTTTGATTTATGCATTTGTGATCAGCTACATATTTTTTTATCACAAAAGAGACACAACCCCTTGTCTCTTTTCTCCTTATACTCTTGGCTAGACAACCTTCTAGTAGGCCTTTGAGAAGAATGGGAATCATGATTGTTATCTTTCTGAGCTATAGAAACTTGTATAGGAGTTTTTTCAACATTCTTGTTCCCACCCTTACTACCAGTATGTTTTCTTGAACCCTTGCTGATTGCAGCTGCTTTATCCTCCTCCATCAGTGTCATTCTCATGGCTAACTTCATGGTAGTAGTTTCTTTAGACTTTGTACTTAATATCTATTTGGTTCTTTAAGAGCACTTATGAAGCAGCTGATGAGGTATTCTTCAGATAGTCCTTGTACAAGATGGGAAAACCTCATGAACTCACTCAAATATACTTCATAAGGTTTATTCTTCTGCTTCAGTTTAGATAACTCTCCTGAATAATCACGGATAGTTGATCTATCATATACAGATAACAGCCCAAATTCAAATTCCTTCCAAGAAAGAGGGCCTCCATTATTATCAATAGTCCAACGATACCACTGTAAAGGTCCCTTCTCCAAGTGTAATGCAGCCAATCTAACTTTCAGATCTTCTTCAATGAATAAAACTCCATTGACTGTTCAACCCTATAAAACCATTCATGTATTTCTTTTCCACTGAATTTAGGGAATTCAGGCCTGGGTTTAAACTGGTTGTTCATTTGTGAACTCAAGATCAAAAACTTATTAGACTTATCTTGATCTTGCCCATCAAATTTCTTTGAATTGCTTGACTGTCCATTCAAGAACTTAGGAGGATGAGGAGGAGTGGGTAAAATGGGTACCTCTTTGGTCAGAATTCTCTGTACATCTACTGAAGAGGTTGAATTCTTGAATTCGGCCCTCATATCCAAGATGAGATTCTTCAACTCATCTTTATCACAAGAATGATCCATATCCGATCCACCACATCACTCAATATGTTGAATTCTGCCATGGACCTAGGTATGAAGTGGATGCTCCTTCAATTTCTTTGATGGGTGAGAGATCGTGACGAGTTCTGATACCATTGTAACAGTCTTTTTTAGAACTGCTAGCTCCATCGATCATGTTGATGGCATTTTCTACAAATGCGTTAGTAGTAAGAACAACAATAACTAGAAGAAGAGGAGGAAGAAGAAGACGAAGGTTGAAGATGAAGTTGAGAGAGATAGAGATAAAACTGAGAAGAGTAATTTGAGGAAGGGATTGATTGTAGATTTCATTCAATGACTAATTCTCAATTACATTCACTATTTATACATTCCAATCCTCAATCAAAGCTTCTAGAAATTCCCTCTAAATTCCAATAGAAAACATGCAACTGATACTCTTCAAATAGTTATTTCGGTTACAAACAATTGGGTTGCAAACGGATCAGGTTGTATCACTGAACAAAACCAAACCCGATAACCTAAACTCTAATTCTTTAGCTTTTGCTTCTCTTCTTCTTCAACTCTGCTACTGTAGCACCAGGAGTAGGTCCCTAGCGGTGGCAAATGAGCGAGGCAACCCGTTGGGCACGCCCGGCTCAGCACGTGCCCGGCACAGCTTGGGTCCCTAGCTCGGGCCGTGCCCGAGCCAAGGTTACCCGGGCCGTCGGCACAGCATGGCCCAGGCGGGCCAAGCCATGCCTGGCATGTGCCGAGCACAGTCCGACATGTTTATTCTGATTTTTTTAAATAGCCGTTATGGGGGTTTTTTTGTAATTTTTTTTGCACAGCGCCCCCAACGGCTATTTTTATAGTCGTTGAGGGATTCTTGCAATTTTTTTTGCAAATTTTCCCCCCCAAAGGTCAAAATGGCCGTTGGGGGGTTTTTAGCAATTTTTTGCAAAAAAAACTCTTCTTTCCCTATAAATAACCCCTCATCTCTGTTATTTTCATTTTTCACATAAAAATCTTCATTTTTTCAAAACTCTTCTCAATCCTCAACTCTCTCAAAAATTTCTAAAAATAAAATTCTTCCAAATAAATTTTACCATATTCGATCAAGTTTCAAGCAAGTATCAAGTAATCAAGAAGCCTCAAGTAAGCAAATATCAAGCATTAAGCAAGCCTCAACATCAAGATTCAAGCACGTCTCAACTCTCAACTCTCAAGAAGTTTTTCTTTGTTTTCTAGCTTCCTTCCTCTAATACTCATCTTTCTACTCTATCTCTCATGTGGTTCATCGCTCAAGAGATATTTATAATTTGAATTTTTTATTTGGTTTTTTCGAGGTTTTTTGAAATGGATCCATACTCGTCCGATACTTCTTACTCTCAAGCCGCAGGTTCTTTTCTCCTTTTTTAACAAGTGAAGAATATCAAAGTCTTTGCCAATATTTATAACACCATTTTCAAGTACCCTTTTCTATGCTGAAGAAGAGCCAACTAAAGCAACCATACCCGAAACCCAAACAACCACTCCTGGTAGGACTTTTAGATTGGACATATGGAAACATTTTGAAAAAATTATGGAAAATGGTGTTAGAAAAGCTATGTATAAATATTGTCAAAAAATCTACTCATTCTTTTTAGTTAGTAGAACGGGTCATCTTAAAACACACCTAGATAAAGCACACCACCAAATGAACCACAACAAAAACAAATAAACACCTACGGAGGAACTTTTAGGAACTTTTAAATATAATCTTATGACCACAAGAGAAGAATTAGCAATATATATAGTACATGTCGAACAACCTTTTTCTATGGCAGAAGACTGAAAATTAGAAAGATTTATAAACAAATCTTTTGTACCTGAATATAGGAAAGTCGCACGTTCTACATGTAAATCTGATATTATTAAAATATATAAAGATAGGAGGAAAACTTTAATTTCTATTTTAACATCTTTAATTTTTAGAGTAGCAATAACCGCATATTATTGGGAAGCCCTAAATAGTTGTCATTATTTATGTGCAATGACCCACTATATAGATTAAGATTGATGTATACAAAAATGAATAATTGACTTTAGGAGATTTAAATTCCCTTATAATGCACATAATCTATCGCAATCCATACTTAGTATTTTTGCGGCATTTGGAATAGAAAGAAAAAAATTCATTTCTTTTGATAATGCTTTCGAAAATACTGCCGTAATAGAAATTCTAAAAAATTTTACTAAACAAATTTTAGATGGGAAATTATTTCATATTAGGTGTATTTGTCACATAATTTATGTGTACAAGATGGATTTAGAATAGTAAGTGATTTAATAACTAAACTTAGAAACACAATACTATTTATTAAAAATAGTGGGCCAAGAAGACAATCATTTAAACAAATATGTATGAATTTTAAAATCTCACCTAAAATTTTTCCTCTAGATATAAAAACAAGATGTAATTCTACATATAGAATGTTAAATGCGGTAATTAAATATAAAGATATAATAAATATGTTTAATGAAATAGAATTACCATCTTGTAGTTTAAATTTTAATGAATGGCACAATTTGCATTGCATTTGTAAATTTTTAAGCAAATTTAAAAATACAACTAGAGTACTGTCAGGCACTTATTACCCAACTACACATATTGCACTATATTATCTAACCGAAATTAGTTCAGTTTTTAATAAATGCAGGAATCACCCAATATTTGAAGATATTGTTCAACCAATAGAAACTAAATTTAATAAATATTTTAGAAATTTCTCATACTTACTATATTTTTACAATTGTTGTAGATCCACGTTGTAAGTTAGAGGGACTTGAAATTTTAATAGATTTATTTTATAAAAATATGTGTTATGAAAATAATATTAGGAATTTAGTTAATGATATTAAAATTTATTTAGATATTATGTACCAGACATATGATGATATGTATGGTGATAAACACATTTTACAAAGGAACCAACTGTTAGGGAAACCCGAAATCCAATAATATAATCCGTATTTCATCAAAAAAGACTAGGTTATCTAGTATATATTTTAATAAACTATATTTTTATTTAGAAAGGGCCAACTATGAAGATGACGTGTCCCGTAAAAATTATGAAGTGTTTGATATTTTGGCCTAGTGGAAATTGCAGAAAAAAATATATCTTATGCTTTCTAACATGGTCCGTGATTTACTAACTTCTTTGGTGTTTACAGTAGTATCGGAGTCTGTTTTTAGTGCAGGTGGTAGAGTGCTCACGGAGTGGAGAAACTCAATGGCAGCAGGCACAGTGGAGATGTGTGTTTGCTTGAAGGACTGGCTCGACGCAGAAGAAAGGGAATAAGAATCGTCCAACGAAATAAAAGTAGAGAGCTCACTAGAAAATGAATGAAAATAGACTTTTGTTTTTTCTTTTCGAATTGTAATTCCTACATTTATAATTTTTTTCATGTAATTTTTTTAACTCATAAATCTCTTGGAAAAAAATATTAAGAACAAATTAAGGATGACGGCCAGAATCCTCTCTCCTCTTTTCGAGTTTTGTATAATTTCTAAAGAGATTTATAGAACAATTATGTCAATATAATAAAATTTAATATAATAAAATTTTATTTTTACTATCGATTTTTTTCTTATTAAAACTAATTAAATTAAGCTAACATTTTATTAAACTTACTTAATAATTAACTTAATATTTTTAAAAAAAATTAAAAACACGTGCCGGTACGTCTCTGCCCGGACATAGCACGTGCCCGACGAGCGGAGTCCGGGCATTGCATGAGGCACGGCACATTCATGCCAGTCATGGATCGTGCCTGGGCCGCCGGACCGGGCACAGCCCACTTGCCACCACTGTAGGTCCCTGACATTCTCCCAATTTTTTGCTCCTCGCCAAATCCATCCGCTCCCTCCCCCTACTTTTGAGATGCCCCCGGCTCCTGTCCTAGGAATCCCGCAACTAGACGCCTCTGCCTCCCTCCCTTCTGCCCCTAGTAGTCGCTCCCAGACGATCGTAGTGGTCCGATCCATCTTTCGCCTCACCTCAGCCAGCCATCAAGTTCCTTGACTCCCCATCTGTCCTTCTCAACCATCCGGTCCCCCCCATTCACCCATTGAATCCATTCTCCGGTGTTACGAGTCGACCTCGCTTTACAATCTTGGTTAAGAGGTAAATTTTGAAACCCTAGAATTTTTTTTTTTATCGTTCACTTTAATTATTACCCTTTAAGCTTGAATTGGAAAAGAAAGTTTGATTAGGTTTAGTTTAGTTAAGTCCAAATTAATTTTTTTTTTATTCAGTTTTCGAGTAATGGTGGCCGGATAATGTTAAAGTTGAGAGTGCCGCTTAGAGTGTAGAGTGTTCATAGTAATTACAAGTTTAACATGTCCCTGTTAGGTGAAAATTGTCATAGCGAAGTGTGATGAACATTGGCGAAAACTGAGTGTTCATGTGTGTCAATGTTTATAGTAAGTTACTCTGTGACAAATAACTATGAACATTTGAATTGCCAATTGCAAGATTAGAGTGTTATTTTACAATTAGCATTACATATTAGATCATTACTTTGAACACTCTAAAATTTAGGAGAAATGTGATGAACATTCTAGACTGAGGTGTGGCTTTAATTTAGATGCCCAATGTCACACTGAAATGTGAGAATTTAGAGTGGTCATAGTAATTACTAGTTTGTAGGTTTGGATAAATAAGATTCATGGTCTCTTTCATAATGATTCTCGAGAATTAGAACATCAAAAAAATATGTTTAGTTTTATTGAGAAATTTTTATTGAATTCGGTAAAGAATTTCTTAATCTCAATCGATGAATTATCTTTAGAACACGCATGACGAATTGATTCAGAAAGTCAAACAAATTTTTTTGAAATTTATATTTGATGTAATTTCAACTGATCCAAATGATCTAACAACAATTAGAAAGAAATCAATTTGAATAGAAGAAACCAATAAAAAGGTTTCTCGTTGGTCATACAAATTGACCGGATTTGATAGATTTTGAATTCTTTGGAGAAAGCAAAATTTTTAAGTAAATGCAAGTTTAAATTTATATATATATATATATATATATATATATATATATATATATATATATATATATATATATATATATATATATATATATATATATATATGGATTACTGTAGATGAGCCGCCAGTTCAGGAAAAGTTACGTGAGCTAGCGGCAAAATTGTAATGATCCAATGATTTTTCTTCAATTTTTTTTAACAATCACTATCTCTACCTCTCTAACTTATTTTGGATTAAATTTCATAAATTTTGGATTTTGTTTACCCTTTCATCAAGTGCATACAAAATGTTTTATTCATTGAAAACCGTTAATTTTGTGTTAGCTTGATGGAGGACCAAATCAAAATTAAAACCCAAGAAGTTGGTTATGAGTGAACCCTAGAGGGTCGAGATCATAATCCAAAAGATTTTTTTTTTTTTTAAAATATTGGAGATAGTGATAATGAATTGCTGCGCAGGTAACTTGCGTGAGCTGTTAGCTCATTTATATTTTTCTCATATATATATATATATATATATATATATATATATATATATATATATATATATATATATATATATATATATATATATATATATATATATATATCATAGGAAAACATCTGAAATATAGATATTCGATGGTTATATTCAAATATATTACAGATTTAAATAGATCCATTTCAATAGGATATGTAGATGTATCATGGTGGATTATTTAAAATTCGCTTATCTAACTTTATATTTTTATAATTTACTGATGGTTTAGGCACAATCATCACGTATTCGACCGACAGTGTTGAATAGTAGGAAGAAAACGGCAAAAACATTTTTGCGAAAGCATTTTTTTACAATTTGCCAAAACATTCTTATTTATTTCATCTGCACAAAAGATGTCAGCTTGAAAGAAATGTGGACTCGATAACATTACCGAGTGTTAAATCTCAATCATTAACTATCACATTGGGAGTCACATGGTTGATAGATAACCCACTAATTTATCGAGTGTCCATTTATAATTAGTTTCCTACTTTCTTTCAAGAAAGGCAAAACTAAGAGCAAACGACATATGAGTCAATGTCATACCAATAATCTCCAATAATGGATAGGTGTACTTGTTTATCTTGTGCATGCAGTTCATAATGATAACATCTGGAAATGCCCGTAGCAGTTCAACACCAACTAGATGTGCCCTTAAGAGGTCCGTAACTAATTTATTTAGGTCATTGCTTTGATGCCACTCAACGTACTTGTATTCCAAAATTTAAATAATAAGTGTTGTATCTACATTCCCCCTCCCTGTTCAATAACTATATGCTTGTGTTGTGTATTATATACTGTCTTCACGATTGACACATTCTTCAGGTCCTTCAGCTTGAGTGATGCTAGAATATTTTTGAGATTGACATGACACTTCGTCATCTCTATTACAGCAGATATCTCGCTTTCCGATGATCTTCCAATGTATGAGTGACCCTTAAGATATTTTGCTTAGGATGATTGTGCACACTACATATAACCTTTAATATCCATTTTGGCCCCCAATAGAGATCTGCTAACCCCTTTAGTTGGCATAGACATTTGCATTTCTTACCATCCCTAATTCCTTCATTATCTGGCATTTTCTTGAATTGTGGTTGTCCACCCCCTTTCACAACCAAACAAAATCCTTCCCTTCTTATTTCGATTATCGCTATTAGATTTTGCAACCATGACGACAAACCCTTACATCCTTCCCATATTTCGCACCCACTTGCAAAGTTTATCACGGTTCGAAAAAATCTACAATTACATTAGATACATGAGAGTTTTCATGAATATATGTTAACTTCCTATACATGACATGTTGTGAAGTTCAAAGTATAGTCAATAACCACCTCCTTTCAGACTCGACTGCACTGCGTTGAAGAGTCAACTTATAATAACCAAATTAACATATTAAAATTTAATAATTACTTTATAACACAAGAAAACCCTAAATTTAAAAAAAAAAACACTAAAACTAGGGAAAAACCCACTAAGTATACCATCAGGGACTTAACCCCAGACGGAGTACTTAATGGTTGGATTGCAAATTCGACCAGTGGGATTTCCATTATTTGAGGCCTTTCTATCCGGGTCGTGATACCCTGAAATTCCTCGTTTAGTCCAGGCCTAGAGCCCGGATGAACTTTCTCGGGGTCGATTCCTCCAAAACATAGTTATCCCTCTCAAATCACATTGCGTAATGACCCTAATCCTTAAACCCGTCTATCGATTTATTCCATATCATCCGTATCAGCTCAGGAACTCGGATACTAATACGAGCAGGTACTGAGTAAAGTGAGTTATATCTTTTCTTTTAGTGTTCAATTTTAAATTTTACAGAGTGAGAACTCTTATCTTATTATTTTGGGTTTTTTCATATTTTTCTTGAATTATTTCAGATTTGCCGATTTTCGAAAAAATACATGATTAAAATAATCAAATTAAATCAAGAATTCCAATTTTACCCACCTATCAACTCCAAATTTATCTCTAGAAATCAGCAACCATCATTGACCAAATTTGAATAGGAATTGGTCCCATGACAAACTTGTAATTAAAATAAAGTTTAAAGATTTTTAACATAGTAGCATACTCACTTTCCACCAACTGTTTGACCCCAACATAAATTCAAAAAAATCTAAAAAAATCAAACTCTTTCCTCTCGTTTTCCTCTTCATTTTCTTTTCAGATTGGAAACCATAATTCTCTCTCTAATTTATGCAAATAAATTCCAAATATTCAGTCTGAGAGTGAACTGAAATTCCACTATATTATTCTATGAGCCTTGTTCTTGAGTTTTTCTTCTTCAAATCAGTTATAAACTTCTCGAAAAAATATGGAAAAACCTTTTGCAGTACCTGCACTTAGGAAAATTTCTCCATTTTTGATGAGTAATCACACTAATATTTGTTCATTTCCAATTTGGGTTCAACTAGAGGCAAGTATATACTCTCAAATTCTTTAAACTTGTATTTTCTTGATATAATCTTCTCATATATGATATCAGAAGTAGTATTAAGCAAATTTCTAGATTATATATACAATAATTTGCATTTATCTTGAGTTTCATGGCTAGTATCACACCGTGAATGTCACATATGCACATATCGAATCACTGCACAAACCTATGCAGTAGCTTATTTTAGAATTACCATAACTTTTACATATTAACTCCTATTGGCCTCATTCTAATTCTATTAGAAAGATGATTTATTAAGCTACAATTATTTCAACTACAAGGGAGCAGCTTAGCAGTAGCAAGTCATAGTAAAATGACTATAATTTTTGCAGTAGAACTCTAATTGAACTCATTTCAGTTTTATTGAAAAACTAATTGAATTCTCTACAATTGTACTAAATTCTAACCTCTAATTTTATTTTGCACAAGTCAAACAAGATATGGAAGTTTGACCTGTCTACTGAGTTGCAGTAACATAGGCACATATACTATGTCAATGCATCTACCTCTTGATTTATAATATAATACCCATGTACACATATTTAAAACCTCTTGTTATTACTTGTACATAGTGAGTTCAAACCTTTCATAGCTCATGTATTGCCTACATTCCATATTCGTGCATATATCACTTGATACAAGAAAAGATATACATATATACATTTTTGTTTATGTATGATATTATTTGTACATATTATTCTAGCTTGGAAATGATACATCACACACATAAGCATATCCTGTAACTCTTATACCTGTCAGTATTAGTTTTGTACATGTCAATATTGCTACGCATATTGTTTTATATCCATGTGGCTATTGATATACATACCCTTATTATATATGTCAAATTGATACTTAGTATATATTACAATTTGAATATAGGAAAAAAGAATAGTAGAATAAAACACATATTGTGAGAGTTCTAGTTCTGTCTGTTCTGTATGTTCTGCTTGTTCTGTCTGTTCTATCTATTCTGCCTGTTCTGTCTTGGATGCATTCGTCGATTTGTGTACTGGTACTATCGGTTTTCTAGTTGTGCTTACTGATACTACTAGTTCATGTAGAGACTAGTATTTGGACCGTGATCTTGGGTATATGCAGAATATCAGTGTGCCTAGTAGCACTACCAGTTCGTGTGGAGACAGCGTTTGGACCATGATCCCAGGTTTGTACGAGATATTCAGTGTGCGTAGTGGCACTACCAGTTCGTGTGGGGACTGGTATTTGGGCCGTAATTCAGGATATGTATGGGATAATCAGTGCGCCTAGTGACTATCCGATATGTGATGGCCGGATTTGGACCATAGTATTGGGCATGCACGTTACACTCCTAAAACATGTGAAAACCGCACCATTCAATTCCAAACTAATAGATATAATTTGTATCCATTTGTGTGATCATATTATGTTATATACAACAATTGCTTCATGATTCAAGTTTTCTTATACATACCATATACCACATGATTCTTGTTATACTTGACATATCTTATTGCTTGATCACATTATACTATATGCACCATGTATATCATGATTCATATTATAATTAGCATATTTTAAGATTCATATGCATACTCTTTTATCTTGTTTCTTACTAGCATGCCCAATACATATCCTTATATGATTCCCATAGAGTTGCACAAGATTGGGTTTGTATTCTTATTTGGGCTCTGACTCCTGGAATTATCACATCCCAGGTATACCAGCCAAGGCAATGGTAGCAGAGAAGGAGGATCCACATTTTTAGGAGTAGGCCGAATGCTAGTAGCCAGCTCCTTGTAGGATTTTTATCCTCTTTGTATATTTATCATTTTGGCTTGTACGTGCATAAGTATTATATTTCTTAGTTTTGTCCGTGGTATCCAACATTCTTGTATATTTACTATTTATATTGCTCTGTTCAGATACTATACTTGACTCTATATAAGCAACCATTGGTGTACACATTGCTTGTCATTTCCACATATCTATTTTTGGATATTGCTATTTATGCCTGTGATGGTATGGCAAATAGATTCAAACATGTGATTTTTATCCTGTATTCATGCTTTCATATCTCTTGCCTGTGATTGTTTGAAAAAGAAAAAATAGCCTCGTGTACTCTGGTATTGAGAATGCCTGCAGGTAATATCTTACCCATTATTGGGATACACGCTTAGGCCCACAATTGTGATTTGGGGCATCACATGTTTTCATTAATCCTAACCCCTACTACTAAAAACTTAAAATTAAAGAAAAAAAAAGATTGTGATTCAAACCTCCAAACATTTAGAATCGTCCAATAGAACCAATGACATGTTATTCTCCATCTCCTTAAACTTTTACCTAAATCCAATAAAGACTCTTGTTTAGGGTTCTGGACCAAATCCCAGGGAACTTTTAAAGGGGCACAAGTTTTTTCCTAGTGAGCCCAGATTTCCTAGTGAGCCCAGTTTCATTTCAGAAAAGGAGAGAATTGTTTAGTGAGCACAATTTAATTTCCAAAATACCCTTCAGCTTTATTCCCTCATCTCACTCTTCTCTCCTCACTTCATCTCCAATCCCAAAATCCAATCTCTCCTCTCTTCTCCTTCCAAACCCGGCGCCGCCGCCTCCGAGCCACACCCCGCCGCCGCCTTAGCCTCCTTCCAAACCCGCCGCCGCCGCCGCCGCCGAATACTCCGCCGCCGACCACACCCCGCCGCTGCCTTAGCCTCCTTTGAAACCCGCTGCTGAGCCACACCCGCCGCCGCCGAAGGCTTCTTCCAAACCCGCTGTCGAAGCCTCCGCTGCCTCATTTTCTCTCCTGAGCCACACCCCCCCACCCTCCGCTGCCTCATCCGAATCTATTTCGCTCGCATTCCGAATCTATTTCGCTCGGGTCTCTCGATCGGATCTTCCTCTCTCTTGATCTCAGATTTATCGGCTCCACTGTAAGTGTCCTTTAATTTAATTTTAATTTTGTTTTATTTAGTTTATTCTTATTTGCTCTGTGACTGTCCTGAAAACTGAGAATTTCTTATTTGATCTGATAATATTTCAGAATCGGAAAATTCTAAACGAGTACATTTTATTGTTAATTTTGATTTTTAATATTTAGATTATAATTATGAAGAAAATATAATATTGTAATCGTAGTTGTAATATATGCAAAAATTTAGTTATTTTTCTAATTATAGATGTTAATATTAAAATTTATTAATTAATTTAGAAGTTTAATGGTATTGTCCTAATGGTTGATTAAGTAACGAAGAACGGTTTCAGTGTCTTTAAATTTTAATATTACACTATCTTGTAGCTAAAAAATAAATAGAAAAAATATGATATTTGTAGCAAATTATACTTTGTTACTACTTATTTACACATAGAATATTTACTGTTTTGATAAAAAGCATCTATGAATGAAATATCTTTGTATTGCATAGATGGATCCGACAGAATCTTCTCGCGTTCGACCAACTGCCTCGTAACGATGAGGTAATTATTTCCCGTTAAAAATCATAAACCACTCTATTGTGTGTGTGCATATGTTATGACTATAGTATATATACAGGAACGAGATCCACTTCGATGTATTAGTCACTGGAGAAAAATAAGTGCATGGTCATTGTTGACACCTGATCCGTGCTAACTAGTTGCACTCAGCCAGAAGAACCACCAGAAGAGCAAACAGAGGAACCAAGACAAGATCAATCCAGTCCTAATGCACCCGATACGGCAATTATGGCTCGAACCAGAAGCTGACGTCAACCCCCGAGGAAGACAAGGAGACAGTGATTAGATTATATGAGTTGTGTATTGATATGGATGATGTAAAGAACTTCAAGTGGCCGGTGTAATATTTTTTGCAAATATTTTGATGAATTTGTAGAATATATGGTTTTGTTTATAATGAACCTTACTGGTAGCTTTTTGTTCGATTAATATATACACTACGTTTATATTTGATCTTATTTCTTTAATTTGTATAAGATCTTGTTTGTTTTATACGTTGGGGACCTTGTTTATAATCTTCACTATTTCATTGTATCAGTTATTGTATCGTTGTTTCATTGTATCGGTGTATCAATATATCATTGTATCATTATATCGGTGTATCTGGAGTATCATTATATTTGTGTATCTGGAGTATCATTGTATCGGTGAATTATTGTATCAGTGTATCATTGTATCGGTATATCAGTGTGTCGGTGTATCATTATATCTTTTTGCTTCCTTCCCTATATTTCGATAATAATGTATAATTAGTTATTAATATAAGTCCTAAAAGTCACGTTAAATTGGGTAAACTAATGATATATCATTTTATTACATTAATAGAGTGAGTGAGGCAGTGATGGAGATATCAGATCGGGTCAAGCCCCTGTCCGGACTGTCAGTCCGAATAGGGGGGCGCCGTTCGGACTGACAGTCCGAACAGATCTGGTCTGTTCGGACTTACCAGATCTGTTCGGACTTACAGTCCGAACGGTCTAAAAAAAAAAAAAAGCGCGAGAGGGCTGGAGGAAGAGGGAGAGGGAAGAAGGGCAAGATGGAAAATTTTTTTTGAGGGCAAAGTTGATATTTATGCTAAAGTTTAACTGAGCTCACTAGGAAAAAAACTTGTGCCCCTTTAGAAGTTCCCCAAATCCCAGCTTGAGATAATAAAAATTCACCTATAATTTGGAAGGGAATATATTAGAGGGCAAATCAAAAATTGGTTTAGATTCAAAATCTTTTTTGGGGTAAAAAATGTTCTTGACTAGTTTAGAGAGAGGGAGATGGAAAGTTGATGAAAGGATACTATTGTCCAAAAATTTCAATGGCAAACTTATAATATCAACCAAATTAGTGAAGTGTGCTTATTAAGACCAGCGGTGTGCTCCTTTAGAAATACCCAAATTATCGCTCGTAGTCCACTCTGCAAATTGCTCACCATGGCAGGGAGGAGCCCGAAGGGTCGGCCGTATGCAAGTAGAACTGCTGGATACACCACGTTCATTGCAATTGTCTCTTTTGGCAGTGACGGCACGATGCATATTTTTAACCATAGCATCCGAAACCCAGCAATAAGGCCTCTATTGGACACTGGGAACTGAGCTTGGTAGTGAAAGCTTTTGAAGACGGTGCCAGGGTTGAATCCACCTTCGTTGGATTCGGTGGTATCGAATATGGCACATATCTTGGCAATGCGGTGATCAATCTCCTTGACATCAACAGGAGTGTGGCCGTGAACACTTGCTGAACTCTCTTTGGAGTTCAGGTTTGCAAAAAGGTAATCGGCCCACTTCTTGTGACCAATACCCTGATTACGCACACCTGCCATGTCGGCGCAGATGCGGTAATGACATATCATCTCCCAATAAGTGGCGTAGATGCGCTCATCCCTCGCCTTCAGTATATTCAGCTCCTCGGTAGTAGGGATGTATTCTTCATAGGGGACTTCGCCCATTGATAACCCGGACACTTCAAACATCTCGTGGAGAGTAAGTCCCAGCTCACCCACTAGTGTAAAGAAAGTGCTAGTCTCAGGGTTGTACATCTCCAGGAGATTGAAGAAATGATAGGAGCTCTGCGAAATCCCAAATTGAACATTTCTGATGGCTCTGTATAAGCCAATCTCTCTCAGAACTAGTTCATGAGAATCTATCATATATTGGACGAGGTGGGCTCACCACATGTTGCTGGAAGAATAAATCCAGCTAGGTATCCTGAAGTCATTGGCTGGGTATTGGCCTCCTTGCGCCATGAACTCACTTAGGAAAGTTCATGCGTGAGTTGGAAGCTCCCCTACTGGGTGCTCTTTGGTGATTCTACCTGGAAGCAACCCGGTGATGCATCTCGTGGGACCATCTTGGTAAGCCCCATGTGCACCCAACTTGCCCGTAGGGACGCAGTCATACTTCTGGCTTAGCCCCTACTCCAACTCACGATGCATGGCTAGCCTTTGAATATAGACCAGTGGATAGCTGCGCTCCATGCTGAGTAGAAATATCAGCAAGTCGCCAGATTGGTAGAGCTACATGCACTCCTCTTACATCTCCAAAGAGAAATGCGGGTTTCTCCAACATGTCTCGGTTGGTGGCCTCGAAAGATGCATCAGTTATGTCTCCCTTGCAGTAGCAGGGTGGTACCTGATCAACTTCTCCCTGCGTTCCCTCAGACCTGGCTTGTAGGCCGGGAGATCAGTAGTGAAGCGAAATTGGACCGTCAGATCTGCACCCCCAGCAAATCCGAAGTAGTGTCTATGAGGGAGAGCGTCCACTGAATACCCCACTGCAAAAGAAGGATTAAGAGTTAGAAAAAGTTTTTACAAATTCAGAAAATCTTCTAAGTATAGAAACGCGGAGCTAAAAAATAACTCCGCGCGAAATTAAGGAAATATCCTCGCATTTTTGTAAAAAACGTGAAGCTAAAAGGTAACCCCGCGTTGATATATAAAACGCGAAGCTAATAACCTCGCATTTACAAAGGCGAAGCTAAAGTTCATAGCCTCGCGTTGAAACGCGATAGCTAGCAATAATAGCCCCGCGTTTCCAAAACGCAAAGATAACGTGATAGTTTCGCGTAGAAGAAAACCAGAGGCCTTTCTTTTTCTCCAAGCCGTATGACCGGAAAACGACGATCTCGCCAGTAAAGAAGTAATTGGTCGGTTAAAACCAAACCAAATCACTCCAAAGTCGTTCTAAAGCATCCAAAAGTTGAGAATTTACCTCCAATGGGCACGGCATGGACTGGATCACTGTTGTGGCCACTGCCTCGGCCGCGGCCACCGCTGCTAGCGCCGGCCACCGATGGAGAGGTGGCGCGTAATGAGGAGTTTTTTTTGGGTGCCATTTGCTTCGAAATCTTGGGGAAAATCGACGGAAAATCAAGGGAAATCCGGTCGAAAATCGCTCGGTCGCCTGAGTCGCCTGGATCGCGTGAGTTCTTGAGCTCTTGAGAATTCTCAAATGAAGTGAGGAAGAAGAAGAGTTAAAAATTCTATTTAAATAAAAAAACCCGCCCCTTGGTATTCAACATGAAAATCGAAGTAATTACTGAGCAGTTACCCACAGAAAACGCGAGGCTATTAGCTTCGCGCAAGTATACAAAATGCGAAGATAACTTGGTATTCTAACTCTGCGTTCCAGTTTAAAGGACCAAAGTATTTCAAAAATTTGCTAAATTCTAAATCCATTTTGAAAACTTTGGAGAGGGTTCTGTTAGTAGTGAAAATTTTTATGAAAAAAAAGAATTTTCCACAATAGAACACGGAGCTAACCCAGTAGCTCCGCGTTTGGATATTTGTAGCTCCGCGTTTGGATATTTATAGCTCCGCATTTCGATATTTTTAGCAAAACGCGAAGCTATTCTTAGCTCCGTGTTTTGACGAAAATTAACTCCGCGTGAGCAGATAAATCAGAGTCATAAATTGATTGTGATTGAGATTTTGGCTTATCCAATACCCAAATTGAGTCCAATCAGAACTCTAAATCAAGAGATTTAAATCAAAACTAAGATATTTGATTGGAATCCTTGATGATTACAGATTCTATTTAAATAGAAACCCTCACATTAACCCAAGGCTATAAATACCCTCTTGAGGAGGCCTTTGAGGATCTTTTTTTTTTGGGAGTATTAAAAAATTTCAAGTTACGCGTGAGAGTCTTGAACGAATCAAGACCAGAGAAGATCAAGAAGAATCGACCGTCATCTTCAAGTAAGAAGATCATCGTCGTCAGATCGCCAAAATGATCTACTTTGATAGATCTCATTGCTGCGAGAACCCACTAAATTGTAAAAGAGAGAGATAGATTATAAATCCTCTCGTTTGTTCTTTTCTTGTTCACTTTCGTTATAATCCAAGTTGTATTCAATGGAAGGAAGCAAAATTTTTGCTACGAACACATTTGCAATGGTTCAAGACCATAACATACAATATGTATCATTATTCGCAATGGTACAAGACTATGCCATGCCACTAAACACTATCACTGGCAATTGCGGAGCCATATCGTATTACTAAGCATTATGCTGCACTTGCCACACTTTGAATTCTAATGTGATCTATCTTTATGTATCATCGATGCTTCTACTTTTTATATCAAGGAACATGATACATATGATTTACTAGCACATTATGTCATTCCCATGTCATAAGCATGCACATACACATTATTAAGAAACTGAGATTAAATAACCATGTCAATTTTGGTCTATGTATATGTTTCATATATGACCAGAAATTCCTTGTTCATGTATCATATCCACTGTATATCATGCTTATAGTCAATCATATTAAGTATCATGTCAAGCCATGCATGTATTATACATCATTTATAAGAACATGATAAAATATCAAGATACTATCAGGTTTTCAAGTAAAAGTGATGTCAGCTTGAATCAAGTATCTCATGTTACTATCCGGTGCCATATGTAAAGTTTGTCATATACGAGATCCACCAAGCACATGTTACATCAAGCAACTTGTTAATCATCTCCCAAGGCTAAAGCTTATTTGTGTGAGTATATACTTTATGATTATATGATATTTTATTCACTTACAAGCATTTTAATCATGAAATCCGTCACTTCAAAACATGGTAACCCTTATACACAAATTCTAAGATTATGCGATATTTACTAACATCAAGTCCTAGCTGCAATTAGAAACTGATACTGCTTCAATATCCTAGCCCGACTTTTATATATATATATATATATATATATATATATATATATATATATATATATATATATAAAGAGAGAAATGGAAATGAGCTGACAGTTCACGCAAGTTCCTGAGCTGCAGTTCATTTCCACTATCTCAAGCATTTTTTTAAAAATATTTCTTTTGTATTATGATCTCGAACTCCTAGGGTTCACTCATACCCAATTTCTTGAGTTTTAGTTTTGATTTGATCATCCATCAAGTTGATATAAATTTTAACGGTTTTCAATGAGTAAATATTTTTTATCTGCTTGATGAAAGTATAAATAAACTTCAAAATTTATAAAATTTAATTTTATTAAAGTTAAAGAGATAGATATCTTAATTCTAGAAACAAATTGAAGAAAAATCATTGGATTAACGTATTTTTGCAGCTAGCTCACGTAACTTTTCCTGAGCTGGCGACTCACATATAGTAATCCCATACATACACATTCTGTTACCGTCACTAACAAAGACAACGAAAGGCGCTGATGGAATGTAAACATTAAACCAACCTTATGGGAAAAAATTCTCCTCCCCTGGAGCCAAAGTGGCCACTGGTTAGCGATCTGGTTACAGTCACTAACAAGGACAACGAAAGGTGTTGATGGAATGTAAACATTAAACCAAGCTTATGGGAAAAAATTGTCCTTCCCTGGAGTCAAAGTGGCCGCTAGCTAGTGATCCTGACCACTAATTAGCGGCTCTCTGGTTGGTTCTAGGGAATATCAAATATCTTCTCAAACTTTTAAAAAAAATCCAAGCTCCATTTTATTTAATCTGATTACTAATATGTAGGCTAGGAAGAAATTTAACTGTAAATCCTAAATCCGATCTTGAATTTGATATCTAAAATCAAACTCAAAATTCAATTTTTTTTTAATCTTGAAACAATAATAAATAAATTATCTGAAAATAGTCATGGAAAACTCACTGAGGTTAGTATACGGGAAAAATCTCACGGTCATATGGGCCCAGAGGCCCCCAGGTAGTGATCAATCTGGTAATCCTCTGGCCCCTTTTAACCTTCAGATTTTTCCTAGTTAACAGAAATAAATCTTAGTTCCTAGTTCTACTATTTGATTATTAACATAATAAAAAGAAACGGTGATGATAATCCTAAAATTGTTCAATATCCTACATCGAGATTTTGTACACAAAGAATTCCAGTTAAATTTACTAAAATACAGTATGAATTAGTGCATTCAAACTTGAACAAGTAATCCAACTCAACATGAAAAAGAATTGGACATCATGTTAATGGAGCCCTATTACCACAACGGATTCGGTCTGCCCAAACGGGTCCAAAACCGGTCCAAATAACTTGTTATGTTTTGCAAGGGTTTTGTGGCGACTGATTAAATCAAGTGGTAGAGATTTATCTTGTAATAGGCCGAGGTTTCTTTTGGTTGTGGGGCGGCTGAAACAATCAAAAGGGTGGCGGCTGCAATAAATAATCAAAACAAAATAAAAACCTAATCTCTCTCCATATATATATATATATTTAGATGAAGGGTTAGGTGGCTGCAGAAAAATTATTTCTTGCTGAAGCAAAGGAAATCAAAGAGGCGGCTCTTGGTGGCTGTTGGCTGCTGTTTTATTTCGGCCGAACAAAGAGAAAGAGGGCTGTTGTTGCTTTGGTTGTTGTTGCAGCCGAAGGAAATAAAGGAGAGAGAAATCACTGTAACAAGAGGTTAGAGTTTGATTTAAATTTTTGTGTGATTTCATCGTAATTTCTCTTGTGGTTGAGAACTAGAAAGTTGTAATCTTCTTTTGATATAGTGGAAGCTTTCGATCATATCCCCGTGGACATAGACATATTGCTAAACCACATTAAATCTGCGTGTTCTCTGTCTCTGCTATTTTTTTCTCTTCGGTTAACTATTTGATTCTGCTGGTTGTTGCATTGGTATTATTCCTATATATTTGCTAACAATTGGTATCAGAGCCCTAGTTCGGACTAAATTTTGCTCAGATCAGTGTTGATTTTGAGTGGAAGTTATGGCGGAAGATAGGAAGGAAAATATTAAAAAATTTGATGGGACAAACTTCTAATGGTGGAAGTTGCCGATTGAAGATTATTTATATCAGAAAAATTTACATCAACCACTTTTTGGATAAAAGCCAGAAAAATGACTGATGAGGAGTGGGAATTATTGGACAGGAGGGTTTCGGCGCAGATTAGATTGTGCATGACAAAGTATATTGTGTTCAACGTCTCTAAAGAAAACACCACTTCAGGTTTGATGTCAACGTTGGCTAAATTTTATGAGAAGCCGTCTGCTTCAAATAGACTGTTTCGAATGAAAAAGTTATTTAACTTGAGAATGCCTTCTGATAGTTCAGTTGTTAATTATTTGAACGAATTTAACACATTATGGGCACAATTTGAATCCTTAGATTTTATTTTTACTGATGACATTAAACCTTTGATGTTTATGTGTTCGTTACCGGATAGTTTGACTAATATTGTTATGGCCATTAGTAAGCTTCCAATACTGCTATTAAATTTGATGATATTGTGAGTACAATCATGAATGATAAATTGGGTGAGAGCACAGTTTCTACAAGTACTGCTCTGTCTGTTGATAATGACAAAAGGAAGGAAATGGATAGAAGTTTAAGTAGGGAGTCGAAGTAAAAAGGGAGATCAAAATGTAAGGAGAAGTTCAAGAAAAAGTTAGTATGTTGGAAATGTAAGATAGAGGGTCATATGAAGAAGAATTGTCCAAACAAAGATGAGGAAGGAGCGAATGTGGTGAATCTAAATAAGAAGTATGATGACTTGTGCTTGTCTGTTCATACAGAATCAAGCTCAGATCTGTGGTTTGTGGAATCAGGGGTTTCGTTCCATTGCACTGCTCGTAGAGAATGGTTTGATAATTATGTCCAAGGTGAATTTGGACATGTGACTGTTGGTAATGGGCATGAATGTAAGATTATCGGTAATGGGACAATTTAGTTAAAGTTACACAATGGTGGAAAGCTGCTTTTACAAGAGATCAGACACATATCAGATTTGAAGAAGAATTTGATGTCTGTTAGTAAGCTGGATGGCGAGGGTTATCAAATCTCATTTGAGTAGAAACGGTGGAAGATTAGCAAAGGAGAATGAGAGAGTGGAAACTCTATATTTACTCTCAAGCTCGGTGGTTCACGTTGTTTCTTTGGCCACACGTGAAGAATGAGAAGGCTACCTTATGGTATCAGAGGCTCGGTCACTTGAGCGAGAGCGGTATGAGGGTGTTGAATCTAGAGGTATGTTGACAGATATAAAAGATGCTAACTTTGATTTTCGTGAGAACTGTGTGTTTGGAAAGCAGAAAAGAGTTAATTTTATGAAGGATGGTAAGGAGAAGAAAACCGAGAGATTGGAGTTGGTGCATACAGATGTATGGGGGCCTTCTTCGGCGAAGTCTCTTGGAGGTAATTCTTATTTTGTCACTTTCATAGATGATACAAGAAGGAAAACATGGGTGTTTGCACTTAAGAAGAAATCCAATGTCTTCAAAATTTTCAAGGTATGGAAACTCTTGTTGAGCATGAAACAGGTTTGAAGGTAAAATGTCTGTTGTCAGACAATGGTGGGAAATTTTGCAATAGGGAGTTCGATGACTATTGCTCTACCCATGGGATCAGGAGAGTGAAGACTGTATCGAGGACACCGCAGCAAAATAGCGTGGCTGAGAGGATGAATAAAACCATTTTGGAGCGAGCTCGGAGTATGAGACTACATGCAGGTTTGCCTTTGCAACTTTAGGGAGCCGCTGCAGATACGGCAGTCTTTCTGATCAACAAGATTCCAGCTAGTGCTTTGGATGGAGGAATTCCAAAGGAGGTGTGGTCTGGTAAAACTGTGAATTATTCATTCTTAACAGTATTTGGTTGTATAGCATATGCGCATGTGGATCATGAGATGAGAAAGAAGTTTGATTCTAAATCTCAAAAGTGTGCATTCATTGGATACAGTGGCGATGAATATGGTTATCACGTGTGGGATTATGAGCATAACAAGGTGATTCGTAGCAGAGATGTAGTATTAAATGAGGGTTGTATGTTAAAAGACCAAATGGAAAGTAAGAGTGAGAAAACAGTTGAGAAAGAGCACTTAGAGCTGGATGAGTCACGGGATGGGATGAATCCCATGGATGAAAGAAAAGAAGAAATACCTACATTTGAAGGAGAAGAAATGGCTACACCTGAGAATGAAGAAATACCTACATTTGAAGGAGAAGAAATGGCTACACCTGAGAATACACAAGGTTCAGATGAGACCGAACAAGAGAGAGAGCCACTGACTGAAGTAGATGGTTCCAGTTCTTTATCAGAGAGTGTTCCCACTTTGAGGAGGAGCACTAGGATAAGGAAACCAACTCAAAAACTTTGTCTTCCTTTATATCATGTTTTGTATACTGATGCAGGCGAACTAGTAAGTTACCAAAAGGCTATGCAGGCTAAGTTTCGTTTTAAGTGGGAGCAAGCCATGCGTGATGAGATGTTTTTTTGGGAGGAGAATCACACATGAAAATTGGTGAAGCGACCGGTAAAGATGAAACTATTGCATAATAAGTGGGTATATATGATAAAATATGAGGCAGGAGGGACACAAAGATACAAGACTAGACTTGTGGTGAAGGGATACGGTCAGAGGACAGGTATTGACTTCAATAAAATATTTGTACCTGTTGTCAAGATGACTTCTATCAGAATAATACTTATTATTGTGGCTGTGAAAATGATTATATTTAGAGCAGCTTGATGTGAAGACTGCTTTCCTTCATAGTGATTTGGAGGAGGAAATATACATTTAACAGTCAGAGAGATATGAAGTTAAAGGAAAGAAGAATTGGGTATGTCGATTGAAGAGGAGCTTGTATGGGTTGAAACATGTGCCGAGACAATGGTACTTGAAGTTCGACAAGTTTATGTTGGATTCAGGTTTTGTCAGATGCAGTTCAGATCATTGTGTATATTTACAAAAGTTTAAGAACGGTAACTTTATAATTCTTACTTTATATGTAGATGATATGTTTGTGGCAAGTTCATGTATGAATAAAATCAATGATCTGAAGAGGAAATTGGCAGGGAGATTCTCTATGAAGGATATGGGTGAGGCAAAATAATTTCTTGGAATGTAAATTACCTGAGATAAGAAAAGTAAGAAATTATAGTTATTTCAGGAGGGGTACATCAAGAAGGTGTTGGAGAGATTCAACATGGAGAATGCAAAACCTGTAACTACAGCTCTTGGTGGTCAGTCTAAACTGTCAAAGGAGTAAGGTGCTAAAACAGATGAGGAGATGAGACATATAGAGAATGTACCTTATCATCGGCCGTTGGGAGTCTCATGTATGCAATGGTGAGTATAAGACCAGATATTGCACATACAGTAGGAGTTGTTAGTTGATTCATGAAGAACCCCGGAAAGGAACATTGGTAAGCAGTGAAGTGGATTTTCAGATATTTGAAAAGTACTTCAAAGTATTGTTTGTATTTTGGCGGTGATAACATTGATGTGTAAGATTTTGTGGATTCGGACCATGCAGATGATAGAGACAATGGCAGAAGCACCACAAGTTATGTCTTTACTGTAGAAGGAGCAACGGTAAGCTGGATTTCAAGATTACAATCAATTATTGCTTTATCTTCGACAGAAGCTGAGTATGTGGCAGCTGCAGAAGTAAGTAAGGAGTTTATTTGGTTGCGGCGATTGATGAGTGAATTGAGTTTTGATGGAGTGGATTGCAGATTGTTCAGTGATAGTCAGAGTGCAATTCATTTTGCTAAGAACTCGACATATCATTCACGGACTAAATATATTCATTTGAGGTATCACTTCTTGTTGGAGGATGGTCAATTGAAGTTGGAGAAAATTGAGAGCAGTAAGAATCCTACAGATATGTTGACAAAAGATATGTTGACAAAACCGGTTGATGGGAAAAATTTGAGCTATTGCTCAACTTTAGTGCATTTGTGTTGAATGCTGAAATTGGGACTTTAAACGATCGAGATAAAAGTTTTGGACACTAGAATTATTATGTATAGAGATTACAATTTTGCAATAGGTCTCCAAGTGGGAGATTGTTGTTAATGGAGCTCTATTACCGCAACGGATTCGGTCCGCCCAAACGGGTCCAAAACCTGCCCAAATAACTTATTATGTTTTGCAAGGATTTTGTGGTGGCTGATTAAATCAAATGGTGGAGATTTATCTTGTAATAGACCGAGGTTTCTTTTGGTTGTGTGGCGGCTGAAACAATCAAAAGGGTGGCAGCTGCTGTTGGAAATTGTGCCCTAGGGCCAATCATTGTACGTTGAACATTGTGATTTAATAAATTTCTCCTATTGTTATCATATAATTTGCGTGTTCAATATGATAATTGTATCTTTGGAAAAAATAGTTTTTTTTTTCTAAACGTTCTTGGTCGATCATTTCTGTGGGAACAAAAATGAAATAAGACTAGTGTGACTTTGATTAGTTATAGAGATACGAGTCAAAGTCACAGGCACTTGAAAAGGTTCAAGGTGCTGGACTGACCCGCTATGAGAAAGCTGCATGGATCAAGTCATAAGCTTATCTCATATGTAACTATGTCACTATGCCCTTAGACCTGAGACTATCATAGATTCCTACATGAAGATCATTAGTTTTTGACATAGTCAAAAGTCATTTTTAACCGGATGATCATAAAAGCTATGATCCAGTTTAGTGGTTTGCATGCAGAGGAATGTGAGTAGTCAAGATGGAATTTGTCCCTCACATTAGTGGAGAGATATTACTGGGCCCCCCGATGAGTAAGGCTGAGAAAATGTATGGCCATACTACGATGGAAATGAGTTTCCATTATATTAGTCAGTCTACTCAAGAATCGGAAAAGTAATGGTCAACGGAAGGAGGATGACGTTTTTCGTGCCGCATGATTGACCAGAATATCGTGTGACAAAGGGGACGTGATATGGTCACATTACAGGTTGCAACGGATCATCGATCCTCATATGAATTGGGTAGTTGCAATGTCTTGCTGGAGGCCACTTGCGACTTGTGGGTTAATGGCGTCATTGGCTCACTACCAACTTCATATGGGCCTACAGGGTCACACACAAGAATAGCCCAACACGAGCTATAGTGTCCATATTCATTGAATCTAAAGATATGTCTAGATTCAATGAATGCATCTTTTATTCTAGGGTTAATGAATTATATATATATATAATATATTTATTTGATAAATATATGTATGATAATATATATATATTATAATATTATAATTTTGTGTTAATCTTAAAATTCAGATTTATGTGATAAATCAGATTTTACAGTTAACATAATCAAAAAGATATCATATTAGTTTTGAAATTTGAATTTATGAGATAATATCAAATTAAAACTAATAGGATATGATATCTTAAATTTAATTTATAAGATAAATTAAATTAATTTCGAATGGCTCTTTATTTAAATTAAATAAATAATTTGAATTAAATCTGTTGGACAGATTTAAAATAAGGTTTGTTTAATTTATTATCTTATCGATTAAATGTTAATTGATAAGATGAAGGATTTTTGAATTAATCCTTTTAAATTCGAAAATCCAATAATCCTATAACTAATTAGAAAGTACCGTAGCCTATATAGAGAAAATGAGACGGTAGCTTTCTGGGGGTTTTTTGGGAGATTGAGAGTCACGAACAGAAACCCTAGACAGAGAAAGCGAGACGTCAAGTGCCGAGAGAAGGAGATCGTGATCTCTTCAAGGATGACGTACAGACAAACGTGGAAAGCACTAGCACGCTGTTCGTGTTAGATTCTTATTCGTGTGGATACCGGTCGAGGGAGCTGATCCGAGTCGTTAGCTCCTTGAGATCGAACGCAAAGGACGAACACGCAAGAAAAGGTACGTTTTTCTATTACTCGATTTAAATGCCGTTGACAGATCCACAATCGGAATTGGAAAATTTTGGTTTTAATTCTTCCGCTGTGACTATTAATTCCTAACAGTGGTATCAGAGCCAGGTCAATTGTGCGTTTAAGTTGAAGTTTTGTGTGTTCACCTTGATTAGTTTCGGTATTTTATGTATGTGATACATGTATGAGAATCTGAATTTTTGAAATTCAGAATCTAGTAAAACGGATTTAATTGTATTTTCGGATTACATGTTTTTGTTCGGTGTAAATCTGTGTTCGGATTTATTCAAACTAAATGGATTAATCAATGTGATTGATGAATCCATGGGATCTTTGAGGCAGCAACTCATTCAAAAGAGTATGCTTTTCGAAAGCTCCGGGACCGCCGTGGCTAACTGTTCGTAGCGCAACATAGTTTAATCACAATATTTGTTGCTTCTCATATTGTATGAATTGTTTATTTATTGTAATTTTATTTTTCCTTTATCTGAAATTGTTTGGGTATGGTGAACAATATGGCTCTAGTTTACAAGGGTTGTAATTTAAATACGGCCTGCGTGCCGTGCCTTCCTCTAAATATTCTGAATGTACATTCTCTTCTCATCTCAATCCCCTCGTATGTTCAAACGAGGTTTTCTCTATGTATTTTTCTTTTCTTATTTAGAAAGGTCCTCTCATTGGCTTGGGAGGATTTAGGCTAGGTGAGCCATATTGTATCATGTTTAATTTATGCCTTTTTTTTATTAGATCATTATATGCATATGCTATGAATGTTTGTATGAGATACAACCGCGATATGTATTTATCATTCCACGATAATTAAAATAATTAATTAAACCCTCCAATCAAAATCTTAAGTCATAATGCCGTCAATTAATGAACACTTGTCAAAGCCTAGATCGCTTAATTGTATGTTCCACCAAAGTCGATACAATTGGGTTATTTTGGTGAGACAAGTGTGAGTAATGGTGCTACTCACAAAGTTCATTATTGTTTTGACTTAATTGAGATTATCAAAACGGTTTTGGGTCTCAAGGCATTAGATGGGATTGAACATGCCGGATCATATGATGATCAAATCCCATAAAATCTAAGAGTTACATGTGATGTAATTGGTAAAGCAGTTACCTACCTAAATAACTTTGTTTTAAGCGTCCTGCCAAAGCGGACTTAAATTCAAGCAAAATATGGATTTTAGCCCACTAATTGTTATTTTGAGGGTTGTTAAATTTGGTGGGAGATTATTAATTAATATTTGCATATTTTTCATTGTAGAATCATGTCGACCAATAATACTGCTACACTATCGTTGCGATCAGTCCTTAAGAAGGACAAACTCAATGGGACAAACTTTCTTGACTGGTTCAGGAACTTGAGAATTGTTCTCAAACAGGAAAGCAAAGAATATGTCCTAGATGAGCCCATTCCTGAGGAGCCTGCAGCCAATGCTCCAAGAGCTCAAAGGGATGCTTACACGAAGCATGCTATTGACTCTGTGGATGTAGGATGCTTGATGCTAGCTACCATGGTTCCAGAACTTCAAAGAGATTTGGAATACATGGATGTTCATGGGATGATTGTGCATCTCAAGGAAATGTTCCAGCAACAAGCAAGACAAGAAAGGTATGAGACCACAAAGGCTCTACATGCTTGCAAGATGGCTGAGGGTGTATCAGTTAGCACTCATGTCTTAAAGATGAAGAGCTACATTGATCACCTTGACAGACTAGCATTTCCCCTCACCCAGGAGTTAGCTACAGATTTGATCTTGAACTCACTCCCGGAAAGTTATGACCAGTTCGTTATGAACTACAACATGAACAACATGGAGAAATCTATTTCTGAACTGCATGGGATGCTTAAAACTGCTGAGCAAAGTATCAAGAAAAAGCCTAGCACTGTTTTAATGGTTCAGAAAGGAAAGGGATGAAAAAGAAAGGCAAAGGCAAGGGAAAGGGTAAAGGCTCAGGTGGTAAGACCAAAGAGTCAAACAAGCCCGAAACCAAGCCTGCAGCCAAGAAGGCAAAGCCTCCAAAGGAAGGGGTATGTTTCTTTTGCAATGAACCCGGTCATTGGAAAAGGAACTGCAAACTCTACCTGGAAGATCTGAAAAAGAAGAAGGATAGCGGGGCTACTCCTTCAGGTATTTATGTTATAGATATTCACCTTTCTACTTCTTCTATATGGGTATTAGATACTGCATGTGGTTCTCACATTTGTACAAATGTGCAGGGTCTCAAGGACAGTAGAAAACTGAAGAAGGGCGAAGTGGACCTACGAGTCGGAAACAGAGCAAGAGTTGCTGCTTTAGCTGTAGGCACTTATGAAATAAATTTGCCCAGTGGGCTTTTGTTAATTTTAAACAATTGCTATTATGTTCCTTCTTTGAGTAGTAACATTATTTCTCTTTCTTATTTGGATAAGGAAGGTTACACTTCCATTACTGGGAATAGTAAATGTTCCATTTATCGTAATGACATTTTTTATGCTAATGGTGATTTGCATTCTGGTCATTATCTTTTAAATTTAGAATATCCTAATAGTGGAAATATCTATAACGTAACTACTAAAAGGATCAAGTCAAATGATTTGAATCCTACCTACCTATGGCATTGTCGTCTAGGCCATATAAATGAGAAATGCATTTCTAAGCTCCATCAAGATGGACTTCTCAACTCATTTGATTTTGAATCATATCATACTTGCGAATCTTGTTTATTAGGAAAGATGACAAAGGCACCTTTTACTGGGCATAGTGAGAGGGCCACTGACTTATTGGGCCCATACATACAGATGTATGTGGACCATTAAGTACCACTGCCAGAGGGGGTTATCTGTACTTCATTACCTTTATAGATGACTTCAGTAGATATGGGTATATCTATCTAATGAAGTATAAATCTGAATCTTTTGAAATGTTCAAAATGTTCCAAAATGAAGTAAAAAATCAACTTGGCAAAACAATTAAAGCACTTCGATTTGATCGAGGTGGTGAATATTTGAGCCAAGAATTTATTGACCATCTTAGGGGTTGTGGGATAGTCTCACAATTAACTCCTCCAGGAACACCACAATGGAATGGCGTTTCTGAGCGGAGAAATCGAACGCTATTGGATATGGTTCGATCTATGATGAGTCAAACAGATCTTCCACCGTCTTTTTAGGGACGCGCACTAGAAACAGCTGCGTTCACACTAAATCGTGTTCCATCTAAGGCAATTGAAAAGACACCATATGAGATATGGACTGGGAAGAAGCCTAGTCTATCTCTTCTCAAATTTTGGGGATGTGAGGTGTATGTTAAGCAACAAGCCTCAGACAAATTAGCACCGAAATCCTCAAAATGCCTTTTTGTGGGGTATCCTAAGGAAACAAAGGGATACTATGTCTATAATCTCACCGATAACAAAGTGTTTGTTATTCGAAACGGTATCTTTCTAGAAAGAGAGTTCATCTCTAAAAGAACTAGTGGGAGCAAGGTACATCTCGAAGAAGTTCGAGAGTCACAAGATAGCATAGAACCACAAATGGAAGACAGGGAAGGCTCACAACAAGTTTCTGAGCCTACTCAAGTAGCACAAGGCCCACGCAGGTCTGATAGGTCACGACATCAGCCTCAGAGATATGGATTTCTGATTACTGAAAGTCGTGATGTGTTGCTCATTGAGCAGAATGAGCCAACCACCTATCGAGAGGCCACAGTGGGACCAAACTCTGAGAAATGGCTGAATGCCATGAAGTCTGAAATGCAATCCATGTACGACAATCAGGTGTGGACCTTAGTCGATCCACCTGAAGGTGTAAAAACCATCGGGTGCAAGTGGGTCTTCAAGAAGAAGACCGACATGGATGGCAAAGTAAATGTCTTCAAGGCACGATTGGTTGCGAAGGGTTTTACCCAAACTCATGGTGTAGACTATGATGAAACATTTTCTCCAGTCGCAATGGCCAAATCAATCAGGATCCTACTTGCCATTGCAGCATATTATGACTATGAAATATGGCAAATGGACGTCAAAACAACGTTCCTTAATGGAAAGGTGCTTGAGGATGTGTACATGACACAACCTGAAGGTTTTGTGCGTCCAGAGGGCTCTGGTAAGGTGTGCAAGCTTCAAAGATCCATTTATGGATTGAAGCAAGCATCTCGGAGCTGGAATCATCGTTTTGATGAAGTAGTCAAAGAGTTTGGATTCATTCAAAACGTCGATGAACCTTGTGTTTACAAAAGGGTCAATGGGAGCACAATTGTATTTCTAGTACTTTATGTTGATGACATCCTACTCATTGGGAATGACATTCCTACCTTGCAGAGTGTCAAGTCTTGGTTAGAAAAGTCTTTTTCGATGAAAGACTTAGGTGAAGCCACTTACATTCTAGGGATTAGGATCTATAGAGATAGATCCAAGAGGCTAATAGGCCTAAGTCAGAGTACATATATAGACAAGATACTGTATAGGTTCAGTATGCAGGATTCAAAAAGGGGTTATATGCCCATGTCTCATGGCATCTATCTCAGCAAGAATCTGTGTCCTAGTACACCTAATCAGCGAGAACGCATGAGCAAGGTTCCATATGCCTCGGCTATTGGATCCATCATGTATGCCATGTTATGTACTCGACCGGATGTCTCATTTGCCTTAAGCATGACCAGCAGATATCAACAAGATCCAGGTGAGGGTCATTGGACTGCTGTCAAGAATATCCTAAAATACTTAAGAAGGACTAAGGATTTATTCTTGGTATATGGCGGTTTGGATGATGAGCTCTTTGTAACTGGTTACACAGATGCAAGTTTCCAAACTGACCAAGATGATTCTAAATCGCAATCTGGATATGTATTCCTGTTGAATGGTGGAGCAGTGAGCTGGAAGAGCTCTATGCAGAGCACTGTAGCTGATTCTTCCATAGAAGCTGAGTATATAGCAGCATCGGATGCAGCTAAGGAAGCTGTTTGGATCAGAAAGTTCATCACTGAACTTGGGGTGGTGCCGACCATCTCAAATCCAATAGACTTGTTCTGTGACAACAATGGTGCGATTGCATAGGCCAAGGAGCCTAGGTCACATCAAAGAACCAAACACATACTCAGGCGTTTTCCCTTATCAGAGAAATCAATGATAGAGGTGATATAAAAATATGCAAAGTAGCAGGAGAAGACAATGTTGCTGATCCACTTACCAAGGCACTTGCACAGGCTAAACATGAGCGTTATGTTAGGACAATGGGAATTAGGCAAATTAATGATTGTACCTAGTGCAAGTGGGAGGTTGTTGGAAATTGTGCCCTAGGGCCAATCATTGTACGTTGAACATTGTGATTTAATAAATTTCTCCTATTGTTATCATATAATTTCCTTGTTCAATATGATAATTGTATCCTTGGATAAAACAGTTTTTTTTTCTAAACATTCTTGGTCGGTCATTTCTGTGGGAACAGAAATAAAATAAGACTAGTGTGACTTTGATTAGTTATAGAGATACGAGTCAAAGTCACAGGCACTTGAAAAGGTTCAAGGTGCTGGACTGACCCGCTGTGAGAAAGCTGCATGGATCAAGTCATAAACTTATCTCATATGTAATCATGTCACTATGCCCTTAGACCTGAGACTATCATAGATTCCTACATGAAGATCATTAGTTTTTGACATAGTCAAAAGTCATATTTAACCGGATGATCATAAAGGGTATGATCGAGTTTAGTGGTTTGCATGCAGAGGAATGTGAGTAGTCAAGATAGAATTTGTCCCTCACATTAGTGGAGAGATATTACTGGGCCCCCCGATGAGTAAGGCTGAGAAAATGTATGGCCATATTACGATGGAAATGAGTTTCCATTATATTAGTCAGTCTACTCAAGAATCGGAAAAGTAATGGTCAACGGAAGGAGGATGACGTTTTTCGTGCCTCATGATTGACCAGAATATCGTGTGACAAAGGGGACGTGATATGGTCACATTACAGGTTGCAACGGATCATCGATCCTCATATGAATTGGGTAGTTGCAATGTCTTGCTAGAGGCCACTTGATGGCGTCATTGGCCCACTACCAACTTCATATGGGCCTACAGGGTCACACACAAGAATAGCCCAATACGATCTATGGTGTCCATATTCATTGAATCTAAAGATATGTCTAGATTCAATGAATGCATCTTTTATTCTAGGGTTAATGAATTATATATATATATAATATTTATTTGATAATTATATGTATCAGAATATATATATATATTATAATATTATAATTTTGTGTTAATCTTAAAATTCAGATTTATGTGATAAATCAGATTTTACAGTTAACATAATCAGAAAGATATCATATTAGTTTTGAAATTTGAATTTATGAGATAATATCAAATTAAAACTAATAGGATATGATATCTTAAATTTAATTTATAAGATAAATTAAATTAATTTCGAATGGCTCCTTATTTAAATTAAATAAATAATTTGAATTAAATCTGTTGGACATATTTAAAATAAGGTTTGTTTAATTTATTATCTTATCGATTAAATGTTAATTGATAAGATGAAGGATTTTCGAATTAATCCTTTTAAATTCGAAAATCCAATAATCCTATAACTAATTAGAAAGTACCGTAGCCTATATAGAGAAAAGGAGACGGTAGCTTTCTGGGGGTTTTTTGGGAGATTGAGAGTCACGAACAGAAACCCTAGACAGAGAAAGTGAGATGTCAAGTGCAGAGAGAAGGAGATCGTGATCTCTTCAAGGCTGACGTACGGACAAACGTGGAAAGCGCTTGCACGCTGTTCGTGTTGGATTCTTATTCGTGTGGATACCGGTAGAGAGAGCTGATCCGAGTCGTTAGCTCCTTGAGATCGAACGCAAAGGACGAACACGCAAGAAAAGGTACATTTTTCTATTACTCGATTTAAACGCCGTTGACAGATCCACAATCGGAATTGGAAAATTTTGATTTTAATTCTTCCGCTGCGACTATTAATTCCTAACAGCTGCAACAAATAATTAAAACAAAATAAAAACCTAATCTCTCTCTCTCTCTCTCTCTCTATATATATATTTAGATGAAGGGTTAGGTGGCTGCAGAAAAATTATTTCTTGCCGAAGCAAAGGAAATCAAAGAGGCGGCTCCTGGTGGCTGGTGGCTGCTGTTTTATTTCGGCCGAACAAAGAGAAAGAGGGCTGCTGTTACTTTGGTTGTTGTTGCAGCCGAAGGAAACAAAGGAGAGAGAAATTACTGTAACAAGAGATTAGAGTTTGATTTAAATTCTTATGTGATTTCATCGTAATTCTCTTGTGGTTGAGATCTAGAAAGTTGTAATTCTCTTTTGATATAGTGGAAGTCTTCGATCGTGTCCCCGTGAACGTAGGCATATTGCCGAACCACATTAAATCCGCGTGTTCTCTGTCTCTGCTATATTTTTTCTCTTCGGTTAACTATTTGATTCCACTGGTTGTTGCATTGGTATTATTCCTATACATTTGCTAACAGGACCAAGATTGCAACTGGCTATCACCTGGCTATTGGGTAGTGGTCATTACTGCTACCTAGCGGTTTATTGATTTCTAATTTCCATAAAATTTTTCTAAAATACCAATCCTCACCTCTAAATCTCAAATCCATGGTCAGAGTTCAAAGATCAACTCTGAACATTCATCGCAATAATATGAATAGAGAAAGAATCTTTGAAGAAAGGAGAGTATGTAATACCACTAATAAATCAGCTTCTTGAATTAATATGCACCGTATTGAACATGGCAACTCATAATTTAGAATATTGATATTGATCTAAAACAAGATGTATTGATTCTATCTCGTACCACTATGTGGGCTTTTACCGTTGGTCAAGCTAGAATCCTAATTCAGCCATATTAACAACTTATCAAACTTCTGACCTATCCATCTTGAAATACATAACTCAAAATAAACTTCTTACTTAAGATCATCAGTTTCTCATTTTTCTATATTTATGCGAATTTTTTCAGAATATACAGAGAAAGCCTAAAGTCCAGCTAATATTAGGGCCCTATTAACAACTTATTATACTTTTGATGTGTATAACTTGACATCTATAACTCCATACCATATTCCATTCTTAGAGTTGTTGTTTTAAAATATTTATGAATTTTAAGAATTTTCTTAAAATATTCTAGAAACGTCTCAAAACCGACAAGAGTAATCGGGCTTTCAATTTACCAATTTTGTCTTTACCAACTTCTATTTTGCAAATTATATATTTAAAAATTAATTGCCGAATTGTGCCAAATTGTTTCGTCCAATTCCAACTTCAGTTTTCTAGGATTTTTTGTACTACCATATTTTCGGATCCAAACCCAAATTTATTTTTATTTCATTTTCTCTCCTTTATTTCCGTCCACCTGGGAGTAATTTTTTTTTCTTTTAGGCATTCTTCCGAATAATAGTTCAAAGTTCCAACATGTTGCAAGAACATGTTGATTTATCATGATATCTTGAGCTACTCCATCAAAGACTGAAGAGAAGTCTTCTTGTGACTCCAAGAGCCCAACCACGCCCTTCTGTTCATGTATACTTGGATCATTTTTCCTTGGAAGGACATCTTGTCTAGTATCTCTTCCATATATGACAGAGACATGTTATTCTTCGACGTGCCAAGGCTAGGTTCTACCCATAGTTCGTGTGGGATCAACAAACTCTGGGAATTCCATCATAGGAAGCTGATTGACTGATGACTTATCAGACCAAACTCATCGAAGAAATCTCATGATGCCCCCTTAAAAAATCTTTCTAATTAGTCATCTTCTATTATGCATTTGGTTTTCTTGTCTATACCTTGAGCTCACCTTTACTGCATTGGCAACAACGACTTTGCATTGTGGTAAGGCGGGTATAGTTCTTTGTTTACAAGTGGGGAGACGGTAGTGTGCCGCTTTCGGTGGTCCCAGTTGTTTGGAAGTTCGTTTGCATAACAACACCGGGTGTTCTTTTAAGAATAGTATTTCTTTAAGTACTTCTCATTATCAGCATCATCCGATTAATCAACCGATAGGCTCGATTCGAGTAGATTGTTTCTACTATAAAGTGCACTTTCTAGTTCAGTTGAAATTTTCCTTTACTCTTATGCATCAGGGAGGTCGTCTGATTGCTAAGACCAAGTCATCTTTTTTGAAAATTCTTTCCTTCACTTTCTTTTTAAAGGCTTGGGAGATATTGACTTAGTAAAGCTCTATTTATTATTGAGCTTTCAAGTGTTTCTCATCTAGAGCTTCCAGCGCCAATAACCATTGATAGTGTTTTTTTTTGTTCATCATCCCGGTTGCTAACGCGATTCCAAGAGATGGAAATTGAATCTCTAGGGATAGGACAGTCTCATATCTATACACTAGGGAGAATAATAATTTTTATTAGGATTTTCACTATTGTTCACTAGGCCTGTACGCATTCTCCTAATTTCTCGTTCCAGTCACGCTGACTGGTGGTCACAAACTTCACAAGAAGTTTTACTATGATCTTATTAAACATCTCTACTTGACTGTTAGCAGTTAGGTTATACGGCGATGAAATTGTATTATGTATTCTAAACTTGTCATAGAATTTGGGGTATACCCGAGTAGTGAATTTGTGCCCATTATCACGGATGATACACTGAGGAACACCGAATAGATAGATTATGTGGTGTTTAATAAACTTAACCATGTTTGTTGTCACTACCTTCCTCAGGGGAATAGTGCAATGACCCTAATCCATAACTCCTTATATTTATTTATTCCGTATCATCCGTATCAGTTCGGGAGCCCAAATACTGATAAGGGATGATACTTAGTAAATTGAGTTATATTTTTCAATATAATTTTCAATTTCAAATTCAGCAGAGCTGGAACCTCTTATCTTATTATTTTTAATTTTTTATATTTTATTTGAATTATTTCGGATCAGTCGATTTTCAGGCAAATATCCAATTAAAATAATTAAATTAAATCAAGAATTTCACTTTTAATCTTCAACCAACTTCAAATTTATCTCCAGAAGCCTAGAAGACATCCTTGACCAAATTTGAATTAGATTTGACCCAATGCTAATTTTGTAATTAAGTTGATCTTTAAGGGTTTTTAACATGGCAAAATAACCACTTTCCAGCATTTGTTTGACCCCCGAAGTTAACTCAAAAAAATCTGAAAAAATCAAACATCTTCCCCTCATGTTCTTCTCTATTTTCTTTTCAGACTCGAATCCTAATTCTGTTTCTAATTCTCTCAAATAAATTGCCAAATATTCAGCCTGAGTATACTGAAAATTCATTTGATTACTATATGAACATTGTTCTTAAGTTTAAAGTCTTTAAATCAACTCTAATCTTCTACATTAATATGGAAAAAAAATCTCACCAACACCTACCTTTGTTCCTTAGTGTGATTCTTGGGAGATTTGGGGAGTAATCGCATCAATATCGGTTCTTTTCCAATTTGGACTTAACAAGAGGCAAGAATACACTCTTAAATCCTTTAAATTTTTATTTTCTTAATATAATCTTCTCATATATGATATCAGAAGTGGTATTAAACTAATTTCAAGATTATACATACTCTAACTTGCATTTATCTAGAGTTTCATAGCCTGTATCATATCGCACATGTTATATGTGCACATATCATATCGTTGCACATATATATGTAGCAGTTCCTTTTAAAACTCTCATAACTTTTGCATCTTAACTCCGATTGAGCATCTTCCAATATCATTAGAAAGATTATTCATTAATCTACAATTCATCCAACCACAGCGGATCCTAATTTATCCACTTTCCTAGCCTAAAATAGTTTGGAAAATCTTACTCATTGCTGTCCCAGATCAGTAGCTCAGCAATAGTAAGCCATAGTAAAATAGCCATAATTTTTTATTTAGAACTGCAATTAAGATCATTCAAATTTTATTGGAAAGCTAATTGAATTATCTACAACTATTCAAAATCTTAGACTATAATTCAAATTTATCTTGGTCAAATCCAACCTAGTAGTTCCCTTGCTGCTGTACCAGGTTCATAATAGTAGATCCATGGTAAAATAACTATAATTTTTGTTTTAGAACTCCAATTGAATCCATTCAAGATTAATTGAAAATATGATTGAATTCTCTACAACTATACGAAATTTTATCCTCTAATTCAATTTTGCATTAGTCAAACAAGACTTTGAAGTCTTATGTACCAACTAAATCGCAGCAACATGGCATATGTATTATGTCCGTGCATATGCTTCTTGATATATGATATGTTACGCATGTACATATGTTTAATTTGTCTTGTTATTATCTGCACATGATAAGTTTAGATCTTTCAAGGCATATATGCTATGATCGTGCATATACCACTTGATTTAAGATATGATATGTATGCATACATATTTATTTGTGCATGTTATTACTTGTACATGGTTTTCTTACATGGAAATAATACTGCATGCATGGAACATGTCCAATAACTCTTGTATTTGCTAGTATTGTCGTGCGTGTCATTTCATATTTAGATGGCTATTGATATATGCATCCTATCACATATGACACCTTGATACATTGATACTTAGTATTTACTACATCATTGATATGTGGAAAGTGAATAGTGGAGTGAAATAAGTAATGTGGGAGTTTTTTACTTCTGTCTTATTTGTCTGTTCTATCTATTCTGTCTGATCTCCCTGTTCTATCTAGGATGCATCTACTGATTTGTGTACTAAAACTATCAATTCTAAATTTGCTTAGCAGCAGCCATTAGACTCATGTAAATACTGGTATCTGAGGCCCAGATCCTGGTATGCATGTTATATGCAGTATCTATGTGTTTTATTTGTTCTGCTTGTTTTGTGCTTAGTGGGAACCATCTGGTCTGCAGGAGGGCCAATACCTAAGGACGTCGTACCTGGTATAAATGGTACACTTCTACAATGTGTGAATATTCCCACCATTTGTTCCAAACTAATTGGATATAAATTTGAATGTAACCTGACCATGTCATATTATGCATACAATGTACCAGATAATTCTTGTTATATTTGGCATTACTTATTGTTGATCCATGCATGTCATGGTTCATATTATATTTAGTATATTTTAATCATGTTATATTTTGCACACTATATAGTTCGGGATTAAAATATATTTTGTATACTTTGTACTTCATGATTCATTCACATACATCTTTTATATTGTTTCTACTAGAATGCCATACTGATATGATTCTTATAGCATGACATGAGTTTTGATTTGTATTCTTATTTGGATTTTGATCCCTAGGATTATCATACCCTAGGTCTACAAGCCGAGATCCGTCCCCAAGGAGAAGGACCAATCCCTCAAAAATCTACATTTTTAGGAGTAGGTCGAGCGTCAGTAGCCAGTTTCTTGTAGGATCTTCATGTTATTGACGAAATTTTTGTAAAAAACTAATAGAGAAAAGAAAGAAAAAAGAAAGATTCACATTTCAAGCCAAAACTGGCAAACACACGGACCATCGACCAGAGAGATCCGTGTTTTGAGTCAAGTAAATGCTAAAATACGACCCTCATAGAGTCGCATTTTGTTTCTACAATATTAAGAGATGATCTTTCGAAAAATAAAGAAACGCGAGTCACTGAAGTCTTAAAAATGGCTAAGGAGCCAACATGCAGATCCTAAGTCAGATAGATCCGCATTTCATAAAACAATTAAAATGCGAGCCCCTTTAAGGTTGTTGGGAATCCACCCAGGCGAATTAGGGTTTATTGCTAGGAATTTAGGGAAGAACAAAACAAATAGAATCTTTATTGAAATTTAGAACAAAACTAAATGATAAAGATTGATTTGCGAATCCACCTAGGTGATCTCTCACGTACTCTCAATGAATCGACGATAAAAGATTTAAAAATTATTTTGGGAATCCACCCAGGCGAATCCATGCCCACTCTCATCGAATCCACGAAGAGAGATTTTTAACATGCGAATCCACACATAGTTTTCACAATTTTTTTATTTTTCATTCCCACTTTCAATTGTTGATTATAAGGCTTATTTATAGAAAATTTCTAATAATAATGATAAGAACAAAATCTTATCAAAATTAAATAAAATCCTATCTAATCTGATTTTCAAAATTAAATAAAATCATATCAGATCTTATTAAAATCCTAACAATAAAAATAAGAATCCGATCAAATCCTATATGATATGATCTGATTTCCATCAATTTTTTTCGGCTTCAAAGCATTCATCTCTGATAAATGTTGAGATAAGAAATACTAAACACGTCCAAATTGAACTAATTTGCATCCTTCTATGAAGCAGTAATTGGGCCATGGTGGCGATCAAGCTTGTAGCGTGCGTATAACATCTAAACCATTGCAGTGGGGATACTATTAGTGTCTTGATGGAGGAGAGGGTAATGTCAAGATTCAGGATTACTCAACAAAGATGGAGAATGACTGTGGTGATTTGGATGTTGTCGTTGCAATGCTGTCACTGATATTGTTAAGTTAAATAGGATGATAGTAGAGTGGTGGTGGAGGGAGAATACGGAAAGATTGGGTTTTCTTTTCTGTCACCCTTTTTTAACTTTTTTTTTTCTTTTTCCTAGATCTTCTTTTTTTCATTTTTTTTGATTTATTTCCTCTATGTTCTCTATATACTTTTCTCATATATGTTTCTGTTTCTTTTTTTTTTTTTACTTTTTCTCTTTCAAATCTGAACTGAACTTTAAAAAAACTAAAGTAAAAAATGGAACAAATGAAAGCATGGGAGTAAGAAATTTAGGCTCTGATACCTGAAGAAGCAGAATCTTTGGTTCTGATAGCTGAAGAGATAGAATTTTTAACTCTGATACCAATTTGACGTATGACAGAAGCCAAATTAGGTTTTATTGCTAGAAATTTGGGGAAGAACAAAAAATAATTTTTTTTGTTGAAATTTAGAACAAAAGTAGAGATTGATTTGGGAATCACCTAGATGATCTCTCACCCACTCTTAACGAAACCACGATAAGAGATTTAAAGATTGTTTACGAAATCTATCCAAGTGAATCTACGCCCGCTCTCAACGAATCCATGAAGAGAGATTTTAACATGCTAATCTATGCATAGTTTTCACATTTTTTTCATTTTTCATTTTCACTTTCAATTGCTGATTATAAGGCTTATTTATAGAAAATTTCTAACAATAATGATAAGAACAAAATCTTATCGAAATCAAATAAAATCCTATATGATCTGCTTTTCAAAATAAAAAAAAATCATATCAGATCTTATTAAAATCCTAACAATAAAAATAAGAATCCTATCTAATCCTATCTAATATGATTTGATTTCCATTAGTTGTATTTTTCAATTTACATGAAGGACGAAAATCATCTTTAATCTAATGGCAGATCTAACCCATGTTTTAAAAGATTCAAATGTAAGGTTGCGTTTTGGTTCAAAGATCTTGTAAGATGAAAACAAATCCCGTTCCAATACAAACGCGGGTGTAGCTGAGAAGCTAACACGTGAATCATCAACTAAAGAGAGATTTACATTCTGAATTATTGATGTGATAATTCTACTGCAAGCGCATAGTATCGATGTAACACTATATAGGTCGTTCCACAGAGATCTTAGGTGTTTTTGTGTTCTCGCTATTCCTATTATTCTAACGGACTAACTAAAGATTCTAACTTGAAGTTGAGTTGATCTAATTAGGCTAGGATATAGAATCCACTAGTTTCTAACCATAAATTACTTCCATTATCTTATTCCTATCATAAAAAATTAATTTTTTAGTTTTACTCTTTACTTAAATTATTCTAAGCATGAGATATTAAGTAGTGTGCAAGTATAACTCATCAAACAAACTACTTTCATATAGGCGAACTAAATCATTAGATAATTCGATAAAGAAGATAAAAATCAACAACCCCAAACCCTAATTAAATATAGGCTATCAAGAAACTCAACTCAAGTATAACCTATCAAAATATTATTCTACGAGTTCTTGTATTTTAATCTTTTCATAGAAAATTCATGTCTTTATTATTTTAATTAGGAAGAAAATACTAGAGAGCAACTATATGGTGGATTCTAGTTTCATCTATATTTTAGAGCTACTAAACTAAATTAGCTACTCATAATTCTAATTAACAAATTCCTAATTTTATTCTTAGAAAGCAATTAAATCTAATTTAGAAAACAATATAAATCTAAACTATAAAGCAATTAAAAGATAATTAGCTAAGAAAAATTAAAGAACAGTAAAAATACCTCTGGAGCTTGGTATGGTGGCCGTCACCCCTCCAGCAAAACTCTAATTTTATTAACTAAAAATAGTACAAAATTATATCTAAAAAGCTTTTATTAATTTATAAGGATTCATGCGGTATTTATAACCCAAACACAATCCTACTCATATTCAAACTCAATACAAAAGATATGATTTTAATCCAACACAAACTAATCTCAAGATATATAATTTTAATCCAATCCATAAGTATTATAAACCAATGGTTGAGATTAGATAGCATAAAATACTAATTTTCGAGTCCCAAATCCAAAATTAAGATCAGCACACCCGTAGCCTGTTGGATCGGATTTTCCACTCTACAGCGCTTTAGTAAAATAACCATAATTTTTGCATACAAACTCAGATTGATCTATTATTGGATTTGTTTTGAAGATAATTCTGAACTCTACAAATTTTCATACATGAAATTTTTCAGTTTAAACTTTATCTTGGTCGAATATGCTCTTGAAATTTCTGCTACTGCACTTGAGTTTCTATTTTGTTCTATTGATTCTCCTGACTGTATTGGATTTTGACTCTCTACAGTATCTTAATCTTGTTGTTTTGCTCTGTTTGAACTCTTTTATAAGTTTTGTTTCCTAATCTAGCTCTGATTTTATGCCATCTTCTTGTAGGAATATGATTACCTGAAAAACAAACTAAATATACCCAAGTAGCAATTATTTATATACAAAAATAGATAAAATATGGGAGAAAAAAATACAATATATGATACTAATCACACCTCCACACCTATCTTTTGCTAGTTCTCGAGCAAAATCTAAACCTAAAAAGAAAAAGAAAAATCTTAACTCACTTTCGCAGAAATCGCGATTGCACTTAGCACGTGCAACAAGCCTTTAAACCCCTAGGTTATCCTAGTAGACGAGTTGTGTCTCGTGAGGGTTTGCAGTGAATATACCCACAAAATTCATGAAGAAGTTAGATTAAGGAATAAGGAAAAAAAAATAAGGATAACCGAAAATTAAGAAAAATAAAAATTTTATGCAACAAAAAGATTTTTTTAATATATTTTTTCAATTAATCTCACTAATATACAAACTCAAGAATGTATTTAGATTATCAATTTTCAAATTGAGCATCATATCAAATACACTTATTATTTTAATCAAAAATTTAAATCCTATCTTTCAATACCCATGAATAGATAATCCATTGGCTCCTATACATCTATGTGCACGTGTGATAATCTACTTCGGCCTTGGACTCCAACTCTAAGGTATGATTCATCTCCTCTCTCATAATATTTTTTTTCTTTTTAAGAATATTTTACCTTTTATGCAAATATTCACGCCTATTTAGGCGTAAAGTACCCGATTACTCAGATCATACTATTTTTTTCACTCTTGAGGCTACTGCCTTAATAGCAGGCACTCTATTATTTTATCACTCTCAAGACTATTGCTTTAATACCAGGTGCACCTCATTTTTTATTCTCACTTTTTTTCTTTTTTTTTTCTTATTTAGACAGAGAAGAATTAATTAATCGTTATCATCTTTGTTCTTAATCTAATAAACTATTGTGAAGTGAAAAATAGATGTATACTTACCTCAAATTTACTGTTAGCGGTATTTATTTTTCAGTTTTTAATTTTTTTCATAAAATTCTGAGTGTATCGTCCAATCTACTTTCCTATCAAATTTCAAATCTAAATTTATCATTTTATCTGTAATTAGATTGATCTATTGATGAAAATATAAAAAAATTTCAGTATTTTTATTTTTTTATTTTTTTACTTTTTTAGTTAGTTACCCTAAAAACTATCCAAAATATAAAATAAAGAAACCCCAAAATCTAAAAATAAAATAAAAATCCTAAAAAATAAAAATAAGAAACCTAAAAATCCTAGAAAATAAAAATCTCCCTAATCCACTCCCCCATACTTAGACTTGTACATGTCCTCATAAACAAACCAAGGGTAGTAAAATAAATAAGAAAATTGTTATATAAAATATTATATATTTGTTAGAAAATTCAAACCGGTTACGATCTCTTGATCGCTTCCCACTCTCATAGTGTGTCCTTTAATGTTTTGAAATGGATGAACTTAGCTTTTTTTTTCAATTTATTTCTACCCTTCTTTCTTTTATTCAATAGTTAAATTTTAAGGTTAGAAATCGTACCTTTATCGTCGATATTTGAGCCACGAGTATCTTTCATAGCAGTAAGTATTTTGGTCTTATCAACATGTGAAATAGCATACTCACCTTGATGTTGTAGAATTATGAGCTCAATTTGAAAATCATTAGGTACAATAACCTCTTTCTTTTATAGTTCCTTCCAATTTTCTAGTGTTCTGGGCTCGTCATGGAATTTTTTTCAAACCTATCATCAAAATTCTCAAAAGAAAATGCCATACTAGAGGACTATATTAGTAAAGTTATTATGAAGGGATAAAAATTCTTTTTTACAAATTTCTTCACAATTTTCATCAAAAGAATTAAATGATAATATGTCACAAGCAAGCTCATCATGAGGCAAATCACCAAGTAAAATTTTTTCTTTATCACCAATTTCTTCATAATTATTTTCACAATAGTCTAAAATAGGTTGATCATAATATTAAAGTATAGACTCATCATGCACAAAATTATTTAACTCATTTTGAATCATATCTACTTCAAAAGATGACTGAAGTGATTGCTAGTTGGAGTAAGATATGTTCAAACAATTAGATGGTTGATCTCCAAAAAATTTAGTATGAGAAATTATTTTGAGAAGATCTTTCATACAAGATGTAGTTTGAGAGAATGATTTTATTTGAGAGGATGATTTTAGCAAACTTTCTATACCTTCCTTGATTGTACGTGCTCGCTCCTAAGTTTCATGAATATAATTTTCCTTATTTTCCTCAAATGATTACATCTCGAGATCATGAGTGAAATTTGAATAATGATATGATGGATCCATGTACATATTTGATGACAGATATAAAGTGGTTGAAGGTAGATTTTCATGACATGCATATCTCGCTTCTAATCTTTTTAATCTTTCATCTAACATATTCAATTGAATATCTTGTTTATGATGGAATTTAGAACATGAAGATGATAGCCATTAAAGAAAGGATCAGATAGAGGACTCTCTTGGTATGGCTCTTGATTATATGCAAAATTAGAATGATTCATCCATTTACAATTGTAATTTTGTGTATAGGAAGTGCTCGTAGGTTCATTATATGTGGTGTGAATTTGATTATGATCTAGTCCTAACGAACTTCCTATTTATGGATACTGATAATAATTATTATATGGATCACGACAATTATAGCAACCAGTTTGATTTTGAAATATTTTTTTATTTTTTTTTGAAAAAGGTGGAGAGGGAAAGATATGGAAAAGAAAAATAAATAAAAAATAATTTTTTTTGTATTTTTTTAAAGACCAGAGACCAAAACTACAGAATCAGAGAAAAAGAGGGGGAGAAATTCACCAAAAGTGCCGCTAAATGGCAACAATTGCCGCTATTTAGCGGCCAAACCAGGGAGTTTGGCTCCCTGGTTTTTGAAGTGCACTTCAGAGATTTTTATCGTCTCTTTTTACTCCTGTATCTGAACTTCCAGATCCTTGCACACTCAACACATACTGTTAACCCGTAAAACGTTAGAAAAAGCAAGAAAAACACCGTCGATCCCCGGCAATGGTGCCAAAAACTTGATGTGATAATTTAACTGTAAGAGCACATTATCGGTGTAGTACTATACAGGTGTCCCATAGAGATCTCAGGTGTTTTTGTGTTCTCTCTATTCTTATTATTCTAACGGACTAAACAAAAATTCTAACTTGAAGTTGAGTTGATCTAATTAGCCTATGATATAGAATCTACTAGTTTCCAACTATAAATTACTTTTATTATCTTCTTCCTATCATAAAAATTTAATACTTTAGTTTTACTCTTTACTTAAAGTATTCTAAGTATAAGATATCAAGTAGTGTGTAAGTATAACTCATAAAAAAAACTACTTATCATAAAAGCAAACTAAATGATTAGATAATTCGATGAAGAAGATAAAAATCAACAACCCCAAATCCTAACTAAGTATAGGCTATTAAGAAACTCAACTCGAGTATAACCTATCAAAATATTAATCTACGAATTCTTGTATTTTAATCTTTTCATAGAAAAATCATGTCTTTATTATTTTAATTAGGAAGAAAATACTAGAGAGTAACTACATGGTGGATTCTAGTTTCATTTACATTCTAGAGCTAAGCTAAATTAGCTACTCATAATTCTAATTAACAAAATCCTATTTTTATTCATAGAAAACAATTAAATCTAATCTAGAAAGCAATATAAATCTAAACTAGAAAGCAATTAAAAGAGAATTAGTTAAGAAAAATTAAAAAACAGTAAAGAATACCTCTGGAGCTCGGTATGGCGGTCGTCATCCCTTTAGCAAAACTCTAATTTTATTAATTAAAAAGAGTACAAAATTACATCTAAAAGCTTTTCTCAATTTACAAGGATTCATAGGGTATTTATAACCCAAACACAATATACTCCTACTCAAACTCAAGACAAAAGATATGATTCTAATCCAATATAAACTAATCTCAATAATCTTAATCCAATGCATAAGTATTAGAAACCAATGGTTGAGACTAGATGGCATAACATACTAATTTTTGGGTCCAAAACTCGAAATTAAGTTCAGCACATCCATAACCCGTTGGATCGGATTTTTCACTCTGCAGCGCTTTAGTAAAATAGCTAAATTTTGCATAACAACTCGGATTGATCTATTTTTTGACGCGTTTCGAAGATAATTTCGAGCTCTACAAATTTTCTATACATGAATGTTTCCAGTTTAAGCTTTATCTTGGCTGAATATGCTCTTGAAGTTTCTACTACTGCACTTGAGTTTCTGTCTTATTCTTTTGATTCTCCTGACTGTATTGGATTTTGACTCTTTGAAGTATCTTAATCTTATAGTTTTGCTCTCTTTGAACTCTTTTATAGGCTTTATTTTCCAGTCTAGCTCTGATTTATACCATCTCCTTGTAGCAATTGGATTACCTGACAAACAAACTAAATATACCCGAGTAACAATTATTTATATACAAAAATAGATAAAATATAGGAGGAAAAATACAATATATGATACTAATCAATTATCTTTTGAGTTCATGATTAAAACTAAATATAATTAAAATGCGAACCCCAAAGAGTTGCGTTTTCACTCCAAAGTTTCAAATGTTAAAAACTATTCTCATTTATATCCAAACATGGGTCTAATCCAACAAGATATGTTATTGAGAGTAGAAACATGATCAATTACAGAGATATTCGCATTCTAAGCCTATATTTAAAGCTAAGTATCGCCAAAACGAGAATCCTAGAGGGTCGCATTTTCATTTTAAAGTCTCAAGAGGCGAAAATCATTTTCATTGTCTAAGCATGCCACACAAGCTATAAAAAACTAAAACTCGGATCTAAAGATTGTGTTTTTCAGTTACATATAGAGAATTTAAGATTTCAGTTACAAATCCTAAGGATTTAATACAAATCCAACAGATTAAAGACAGAAAATTAATCATCAAATCAAGGAGGCCATTAATCGGACAGTTACACCAATTCAAAGATCTTCAGACCACTATAAAGGAGTTGGATTATTTCAACTTTAAACTTGTGCCAATGAACTAGAGTTCTTTCTTTTGAAGAGCTTTTCAAAGGCTGTCAACTCAAGAGTTCGTATTCTGATCGTCATCGGAGAACTGGATTGTTCTCCACAGCTACAACAGAACTCGACATTAAACAAAGAGAAAACTACATTCCTCATCTTCTATAAACGAGCAGCCTTTCTTATTGTAACTTTCATTTTCAAAGTTCAATAAAGACCAATTTTATAGCTAACAGAAGATTAACGACTCTGCTGGGGATTGTTGAAGCAAATGCTATCACAGAAGAGGTAGAACAACTTTTCTTAATTGTGCCTCTAGAATGGGACATAAAGAAAGATAGTAGCAGGAGTGGGGTTGTCTTTATCTCTTCCCACAACCATATCTTCCCTCCAGTGTATTCACTAATAGAGCCATGCTCTAACATCACCGAATACAACGCTTTGATGATTGGCCTAAAAATAGCCAAACAGTTGGGGATGAAATATTTAGAGGCATATGGAGATTCTTGGCTCATTATCAACGAAGTCGAGAGAGAATATGAAGTCAAGAATGATGATCTCTTGCCCTATTACCAAGCAGTCATGAAAATGGCCAACAGCTTTGGCAGTTTTTACATTAGTTATGTGCCGCGCCATCAAAACAGTTATGCAGACACATTAGCTTCTTTGGCACTTTAGCATTGCTGAATAATTCCACCAAATATAACAGTGGGAAGCAAAGGATTATTTTGCCCCAAAAATAAACTCGAAGTGGAGTTAAATTCAGGTAGGAAACAAGAAGCATATGAAGTATATGCTGTTGAATCTAATCTCGAACCAAGAGATTGGCGATTTCCTTATATAAACTACGTTCTTTACGGAATATTATCAGAAGATCCTAAAGAAGCAACAATGATTCGAAGAAAGCCTGTTCGATTATATTATAATGCCGAAGTTCGGACATTATACAGGAAATCATACGATGGAATCCTGCTTCACTACTTTTTCTAATAAAGAAGCCCAAGAAGCACTTGAAGAAGCTCACAATGACATTTGCGAAGCACATCAATCAAGACCAAAACTCTTGAATAGACTCTGAAGAATAGGATATTACTGGCCCAAGATAATGATAGATGCGGTTGCTTATGCCAGAAAATGCATAGTCTATCAAATACTTACCGATTTTATATCTCCATCCAATGGCTACATCATGGCCCTTTGAAATGTGGAGAATGGACATTATCGGGTCAATTTCGTGACCATCAACAAGGGGTTACAAGTTCATATTGGCCATAATAGATTACTTCTCAAAATGGATTGAAATTGTTCCCTAACTGAAGTAAAGACATCGGATGTGATCAAGTTCATTAAACATCATGTTATATATCACTTCGGGGGTACCTAGGAGAATTGTTCATGACAACAGACCTCAATTTATGAGTCAATCATTCTCTAGCTTTTGCAACAAATACCGAATTGAAAGTGTAGCTTAATCTTTATACTATCCTGCAGCTAATGGTTTAGCAAAAGCCTTAACCAAGACCATTGTGAAACTTCAAAGTTCATTTCATCCAACCAACGTGATTGGGATGAAAAGTTTGGAGAATGCTTTTGGACGTACCGAACAACTGTTAGGATACCTACGAATGCTAAACCTTTCTCTTTGGTATATAGATCCAAAGTAGTACTTCCTTTGGATATCCAGATTCCGTCATTACAGGTTGCATTAACAACTAAAATGACACAGGAAGAGAAATATTGGCAATGACTTCTAGAATTGGAAGCCTCGATGACAAGCATCTTGAAGCACAATAGAGCATTGAATTTTATCAAGCTCGACTTTGCGAAACCTTTAATAAAAAGGTCAAGCAGAGAATTTTCAAGAAAGGTGATTTAGTTCTTTCAATAAGAAGACTAATCATAACCAATCAAAAGTCTAAAGGAAAGTTCCAGCCAAAATGGGAAGGACTTTTTGTCATTAATGTCATCTATTCAGATGGTGCATATTGGTTGGCAAAACCGAATGACAATAAAATAATAATGCCAAGCAATGGGAAAATTCTGAAAAAAATATTACTCTTAATATATATTCAAGAAATCCATCATAGAAGTACCCATCAACCTTCTCTTCTTGTAATTTGCTTTGAAACACATTCGCTTGAATCTCGTGGTTCTTTCTCCACCGTCGCGTACATGGATCCTATATTAGGTATAAAATATATCAACCGTAATATTGAAAAATCTAACTGCCAATTCCTCCAATGGGAAAATCCACTTAACTTAAAGTAATCATGACCAAGCTAGTTATCTGGTCTCTGATAACTGTCAAAAGAGGTTTTGATCATGGCTGCATATTCGAATCTTGGTACAACATATATTAGCGGTAATACTGAAAAAATCCAACTGTCAATCCCTCATCCACTTAATGCAAAGTGATCATAACCAAGCTAATTATCTGGTCTCCAATGAATGTTAAAGGAGGCTTCGATAGGCATCAGAAGAATACCAAACCGCTCAAAGGCAAAATGAATTATAAACAAATGGCTTATATAATATTAAGATGCAATCAAGTTAAATATTTAGCGGTTTGAGATACATATCCTCTTTAATAATCTCTGTTACATCTTTGACCGAATTGGCAAATTCATAACCGCTGCCCAGAAATGTGGTAATAAGAAGATTTCATAGAGAAACTTCTAATAGTACTCCTTTCGAAGAACGCGGTGAAAAATGACGCATTTTCTTGAGTGCCTAAAAATGCAGTAATAAGAAGATTTCATTGAAAAACTTCTAGTAATACTCCTTCCGAAGAACACAGCAAAAAATGTCACATTTCCTTACTACAAGCTATTTGGTGTATCCCTGACTAATATCTCGGAGAAGAGATTATAAGAGTATCAAATCATTTGATACACATACTTGAATTTTTCTCTTAACAAAAGAAAAATTCAACACTATAACTTGATGATCAGTGGTCTACTTAAATGCCGAAGCATATGAAGACCTTAAAGTGATTAAAGAATGTGTCAAATTTTTAATATTATTGTCTCCAAAAAGGACCAATTTGTCTACTAGACAAATAGAGTTTACCTACAAGGGAGAAGCCCATTTCTGACAAGCTCCATCGAAACTTTATGAAATAGAGTTCATTTCAAGAGATTCAACTACAAAACAAACTCTACAATAATGCAGTTAGTATATTGTTGCCCGTTATTTCATCAATTTCCCTAGCGGAGTACTTCCTAAAGAAATCCAAATTTCATTCCTCCAAAATTTATCAAATTAAAAATTACTTCTGACAAATCAAAATTCCATTCCTCCAAAATTTGTCAAGTTAAAAATTATCTCTGACAAAATCAAATTCTATTTTTCTCAAAAATTTGTTAGGTTAAAAATTGCCTCCGACAAATCCAAAATCCATTCCTCCAAAATTTGTTAAGTTAAAAATACCTTTGACAGATCCAAATTCCATTCCTTAAGAATTTGTCAAGTTAAAATTTACTCTGACAAATCCAAATTCCAATCCTCTAAAATTTGACAAGTTAAAAATTACCTGTCACAAAGTCAAATTCAGTTATCCAAAATTTATCAAGTTAAAAAAATTACCTCTGACAAAATCAAATTCATTCCTCTAAATTTGTCAAGTTAAAAATTACTTCTGACAAAATCAAATTCCATTCGTCCTAAATTTATCAAGTTGAAAATGACCTCTGACAAAATTAAATTCATTCCTCGAAATTTGTCAAATTAAAAATTATCTATGATATAATCAAATTCATTCCCTCAAATTTATCAAGTTAAAAATTATCTCTGATAAAATAAAATTACTTATTCCTACAAAATTTGTCAAATTAAAAATTATCTCTGATAAAATCAAATTCCATTTTCCTCTAAAATTTGTCAAGTTAAAAATTACCTCTAACATAATCAAATTTCATATTTCTCCAAAATTTGTCGAGTTAAAAATTAACTCTGACAAATCTAAATTTTTTCCTCAAAATTTGTCAAGTTAAAAAATACCTTTGACAAAATGAAATTCTATTTTCTTCCAAAATTTATCAAGTTAAAAATTAACTCTAACAAAATCAAACTCTATTTTGCTCCAAAATTTGTCAAGTTAAAAATTAGCTCTAACAAATCCAAATTCTTTCCCTCCAAAACTTGTCAAGTTAAAAATTACTTTTGACAAAATCAAATTTTATTTTTTCCCAAAATTTGTCAAGTTAAAAATTATCTCTGACAAATCCAAATTCCATTTTCCTCTGATTTGTCAATTTAAAAATTACCTCTGATAAATTCAAATTCTTTTTCTCCAAGATTTGTTAAGTTAAAAATTATCTCTGATAAAATCAAATTTTATTTTTCTCCAAAATTTGTCAAGTTGAAAATTACATCTGACAAAACCAAACTTTATTCCAGCAAAACATGCTAAGTTAAAAATTACCTCTGGCAACTCATAGAGCTATTATACTATAACTCACTGAACAGCTAAAACTATAACTTGTTCAAGAAACTTAATGATTGCTTCTATCATATTTAAAAAAATTATTTATTGTCACAAATATATTTGGCCGTTTGAATACCGACTCTATATTGTCAAGTTAATGGTTATCTCTGAACAACATGCAAGAGAGTCAATGATGTATCAAGTTAACAGATAGCTCTGATCATCAATACCAAGTTCGTTTATTAAGTTAACAGTTAGCTCTGAATGAATGACAATAATTTTTTTTCCATTTCTCAAAATTTTCTATTCATTATCAATTCAACATTACAAGAGCTCCTTGATAAAATACAAATTATTGAATCAAGAGAGGTTTGATTTTTTTCCTTGATCTCCCTCATCTCTAATTAAAAAGCCTCATAAGCTTGAACAATGGCTTGTTCCCGCAGCTCCTCTTCACTGACAGCTAGGTTGCTTGATGGATTAGACTTAAGAGCCTTCAACTCTGCCTGCTTAGCCAAGAAAGTCTAATTAAGATCATCACACTGTCTAGCCAAGTCAGTGATGGTTTTTATTGTTTCCTCAAGAGCTTTAAAAGTCCTCTCAAGATAAGCCTGGGCTTTAGCAATAGTCTCTCGGGTCTTCGTGATAACTTGATCATGACTCTTAGCTGAAGTAACAAAACTTTCTATTTGAATACATAGAGAGTCACTGGCAGATTGGTTTTCAGTAAGCTGAACCTGATGAGCATTTATTCTTCTCTAGGCATCTTTCCAAAGTTTAAGCTACTCCTCTAGTAATCTTGTAAAAGTGACCTCAACTATTTCAGACTTATCTGTATTGCGAATCTTCGATAAAGACACTGCATAATCTTGGAGTTGAGCCATTACGATTTTATAAGGAGCTACTCTCTCCTCTCCACCTACACTTGCTATGCCTGCAATATAATTATTTAGGAGAGTTGCGATAGAACCAAAGGATCTCCCTTTTAAAAACATACTTATGCCGCGTTCAACGAAATAGAAGAAATCCTTAATGGCATCTTGAACTAACTCCTTGGCAAGGGCATCGGCTTCTGTATATTCCATTTTCGTGACTGCTTGGTAATAGGACAAGAGATCTTCATCCTTGACTTTATATTCTCCCTTAACTTGGTTGATAATGAGCTAAGAATCTCCATATACCTCTAAATATTTCACCCTCAGCTGTTTAGCTATCTTTAGGCCAATCATCAAGGCATTGTATTTGGCGACGTTGTTTGAGAAAGGCTTTGTTAGTGAATATGCTCGAGGGATGATCAGGTTGTGGGAAGAGACAAAGACAATCCTCAATCCTGCTACGATCTTTCCTTTAGATCCTATTTTGGAGGCACCATCAAAGAAAAGTTGCCAAATCTCTTCTGTGGTAGCATTTGCTTCAGCAATCTCCTATGGAGTGCCAACTTCTAGAGCTACACTTCCTTCAACTATTTCGTCAGGGATGTCTTCGTACAGTTTTGAAGATACTAGAATTAGGTGCTTAGCTAAGAAATCAACTATAGCTTGCCCTTAATTGACTTTTGGAGGATAAAATGGCTATCGTACTTTGATAGTAGGATAGCCCAATTAGATATCCTTCAATTTAATAATCCTGGTTTGGTCATTAATATTCTCAATGGGTTAACTTTCGATATAGTGTGGATAGTCTGCCCTACTAGGTAGTGTCACATTTTTTGTACTGCAAACACCAAGACTAGACATTCTTTTTCCACTGAATTATATCGATGTTTAGCTCCAACTATCTTTCTACTTAGATAGTACATGGCTTGCTCATATCCAAGTTCATTCTTTTGGGCTAACAAGGCTTCTAAAGAATGGTTCATGACTCTCACATATAAAATGAAGGGTATTCCTGAGGTTGAAGCTATAAGAACTGGTGGTTTCATGAGATATTCCTTGATTGCATCAAAAGTCTATTGACAAGCATCATCCTAGACAAATGATACTCCTTTTTTCATCAATCGTGTGAATGATTGATATCTCTAATGTGATAAATCTACTGCAAGTATACAGTGTCGGTTGTAGCACTTTACAGGTCGTTCCTATAGGGATCTAGAGTATTTTTGTGCTTTTACTAATTCTTTAGTCCTAACGAGCTAAGAGTTCTAAGTTGAATTCGAGTTATTCTAATTAGCCAAAGATATAAAATCCACTAGTTTACAACTAAGTATTACTTTTATTATTTTCTTCCTATCATAAAAACTGATCTTTTAGTTTTAATCTTTATTTAAAGTATTCTAAATATGAGCTATCAAGTGGCGTACAAGTATAACTCATTAAAGGTACTACTATGAATAAAAACAAACTAAATCATTAGATAGTTTTATGAAAAATGATGAAATCAACAATCTCAAACCCTAACTAAGTATAGGCTATCAAGAAATTTAACTCAAGTATAATATATCAAAGTATTAATTTACGAGTTGTATTTTAATCTTTTCATGAAAAAAATTATATCTTTATTATTTTATTTTTAGGAAGAAAACAATAAAAAATAATTACATGGTTGATTTGTAGTTTCATCTACATCATAGAGCTAAACAAATTTAGCTACTCATAGTTCTAATTAAAAATCCTATTTTTTTTCTATGAAAGCAAATAAAGATCTAAATTAGAAAGCAATTAAATCTATATAAAAAGCAAACAAAGTATTCTACTTACTAGAAAGAACTTGAAAACAATAGCATTACCTCTGGAGTGCAGTATGATAGCCGTCATCTCTTTGGCAAAACCCTGATTTTTATTGATTAATCAATAGTACAAAATTGTATATAAAAAACTCTCCCCAATTTATAAGAATTTAATGGGTATTTATAATCCAAACATAATCCTACTCCTACTCAAACTCAGTATAAAAGATATAATTCTAATCCAACACAAACTAATATCAAGATATACAATCCTTATCCAAACTATAGATATTAGAAACCAATAGTTGAGATAAGATGGTTCAAAATAATATTTTTCAAGGCCAAAACCCAAAATTACTTTCAGCACATCCGTAGCCCACTAGATCGGATTTTCCATTCTACAGTATTTCAGTAAAACAGCCATAACTTTTGTATCCAAACTCAGATTTAGCTGTTCTTAGTGGTGTTTCAAAGAAAATTTCAAACTCTACAAATTTTCCCTATATAAATATTTTCAGTTCAAGTTTTATCTTATCTGATAATGCTCTTGAAGTTACTGCTGCTGCACTTGAGTTTCTATCTTCACCAAGATTGACTTTCTTTTCTCGTATTCTTGACAAATTTGCTTCTTCTTCTTCTTCCATTCCTTGTAAATCCTTTGTTATCTATAAAAACACACTAAATATGTCTAAGTTGCAATTATTTATATACAAAAATAGATAAAATATGAGAGCAAATATGCAAAATATAACACTAATCACACCCCCACACCTATCTTTTGCTAGTTCTCGAGCAAAACCTAGACCTAAAAAGAAAAAGAAAAATCCTAACTCACTTTCGTAGTAATTGTAATTGCACTTAGTATGTTAAACAAATTGTTAAGCCCCTAGGTTACCCTAGTCGACGAGTTGTGTCTCGTGAGGGTTTGCAGTGAATATACCCAAAAAATTCGTGAAGAAGGTAAATTAAGAAATAAAGAAAAGAAAAATAAGGATAACAAAAAATCAAGAAAAACAAAAGTTTTATACAAAATAAACGAATTTTTTCTACAATTAATTTCACTAATATACAAACTCAAAAACGTATTTAGAATATCAGTTTTTAAGTCAAGTATCATATCAAATATACTTATCATTTTAATAAAAAATTCAAATCTTATCTTTCATTACCCACTAATAGATAATTCATTGTCTCCGATGCATCTACGTGCACGTATGATAATCTACTTTGGTTTTGAACTCAAATTCTAACTCATGATTTATCTCTTCTCTCTAAACAATTTTTTCTTTTTTTTCTTTTTTTTTCTTTTGAAGGATCATTGCTTTAAATACTAGGCTCACCTTTTTTTTATTCTTTTTTCTTGTTTAGAGAGAGAATACTACTCAATTACTATCATTTTTGTTCTTAACCTAATAAACTATTGTGTAGTAAAAAATAGATGTATATTTATCTCAAAATTACTATTAGTGATATTTATTTTTCGAAGTTTTATTTTTTTATAAAATTCTAAGTTTATAATCCAATCTACTTTCCTATTAAATTTCAAATCTAAATTTATTCTTTTATTTATAATTAGGTTGATTTATTGAAGAAAATATTTTTTACTATTTTTAAACTTTTTAAGTTTTTTTTCTCTTTTTTTTTACCCTAAAAACTACCCAAAGTGTAAAAATAAAGAAACCCAAAAATTTAAAAATAAAATAAAAATCCTAGAAAAATAAAAAAAACTAAAGATCCTAGAAAAACACAAAAATTTTCTTACCCACTCTCCCACACTTAAACTTGTATATACCCTCATACACGAACCAAGGGTGGTAAAATAAATATGAAAACTATTGTTCAAATATTATATAAATAATGAGAGTTGTGAAGTGTCACAATATCAATATGGTCACCCTATTAACGCATTTAAGGCGATTACAACATCTCAATCGCTTCCCACTTTCATAATGTGTGCGTTTTAAATATATAATGGGTGCATTATTATGTCTCATCATCCTCCTAAAAGTCACCAAATTACCTTTTTATTTCTTATGTCGTCCTCGCTTTTTCTTTATCCACTTGTAAGCATTAATAATTAGGTTAAAGAATTCTTCATTATAAACCTGCTAATTATTGTTAGCAATAAGCACACATGTAGAAATATCGTGAGGTATAAAGAGTGTAATATGATCAAGTGAACCAATTGTGAAGTGTGGTGACTTTTCTAAGTCACGAAGTAATACAAGCTCCTCTACAAACAAATCCTCAAAGGTTTGCTCATAAATGAATGGCACACTTGCACAAGTATCATCATAGGTAGAGTTAGTTGTTAATTCGTCGAATAGCATGAGCTCATCTTTGAAAATTTTCTTAAATGAGAGTTCATTATCAGCGCAAGAGGTAGAATGAGAGTGCAAACTGTGAACCATACTTACCTCGATGAGGGAGCTCGTTGTGTGCTCATCCATATTGAATATATTTAATGTCGTGGATTGGAAATGAGTTCATCTTTTCTATAGACTTCATTATCTTAGAAACTGAGCCGATTTCCAATCAATAGAATCAAGTTCATATTATTTTGGGTAGACCATTCCTTAATGAGCATATTTTTAACCATACTAAGTGGTCTCTTGATTGAATGATCAGCTAGCTATAATGTGAACTTGATAAGTTAAAGTTTTCCCAACCCCAGTTGCTGATAAATAGTGTAAGGAAGTAAGTTGACACTTGCCCCTAAATCAAGCAACGCCCTATCAAATATAGTGTTTCCAATGGTACATGAGATTGCAGGGAAACCTGGATCTTTATATTTGATGGGCAAGGAGATAGAGAGGATTTGCGAAATATTTGCAGTAAGAAAAACTTTCTCAGGAACGTTTCTTACTCGTTTCTTAGTACACAAATGCTTGAGAAACTTAGCATAAGTGGGAATCTGTTGTATAATATCAAAGAGTGGAATATTAAACTTCACATGCTGAAATATTTCAAAAATCTTCTCTACTTGCGGTGAAACCTTCCTAAGCCGATTGGGATATGATGCTTTCAGCTTAGGAGCAGGTTCTTCCGAATGAGAATGTGATGGTAATGGTGATGTGATGGTAATGGTGGTGATGAGATGGACATGGAGAAAGAGATGAAAAAGATGGTGTAACCTACGGAATAGTAGGAGTGAGATTAGGGGGCATGACTATATTATTGTCCACTTGCTTTCCAGATCTGAGCGTGTGAATGACATTGCATTGGTGAACATTGGATGAAACAAACTGAGATGAGTTAGAGTTGGGGTTCATTATTGTTTGGCTCGGAAAGGTACCCGACCCCCGCTCACTCAACTGTGTGGCTAACTGTCCAACCTACTGCTCTATATTCTTGATCGATTGAGAACTTGTAAGAAGTTGTTGGTCGGTCCGTTGTATAAAATCATTGGACACTTTCGTTAGATTTTGTATTTGTATATCTACATTGGACGTTGTCTTGAAAAGGTTCTCTATATTTCTTTCAAGTGTCGTTAACCGTCTATCATAATCATTGTTAAACCCCTACTGTGAATATGATTGATTGTGAATAGGTGGTCTATTCTAATTGTTCCTTTGATTCGTAGTATTTGGGTGTTGATATACACCCACGTTAGGTCTAGGGAACGGACCATTAGGTGGAGGCTACATGTTAGGGTTGGGGGCTTCCTGATATTGTCCCTAACCTCATGAGAGATTTGGATGATTTCTCCAGCCCGAATTATATATAGGAGCATATGGATTATTCATGGGTCTTGCATATAAGGCGTTAGCCTGCTCAAGTGTTTGACCCATAGGATTCATTAATAATGAACACTCCTCCATAATATGATTCGGAGTTCTATAGTTAAAATATGTGGGAACTTGAATTTGATTGACTTGACCCACCAGTAGAGCGTTAAGAGTCTCCAATGCCTTAGTTCTCCGTATAAGAGCTGCAATTTTAACTTTAGCAGTTATAAACCTGTTGACGCTATGAATCTCACCCTTATACGCAGAAGTTGATACACTAGATTTTTCAGCGGGACTCTCCCACTACATAGTTTTCCATGATAAGTCCTTAAAAAAGTCCCATGCTTCATCCTCATTCTTTCTTATAAACTCCCCCTGACACATGGACTCATGAAAAGTTTTGGATGTGTAATCGAGTCCTTCATACATAATTTGACACAATCGTCACTTTTCTATTGCACGGTGGGGGCACTGAGCTAACAAATCTTTGAACCGTTCTAAGTATTTCCAGAAGCGTTCTCTTGGCACTTAACGGAATTGATTAATTTGATTTCGAATTTGTGCCATCTTGTGCATGGGATAATACTTCTTGATAAACACTTTGATGAATTCATCCCAAATAGTGATTAAATCAGTAGGCATACTATACAACCACTCCTTAGCGTTATCTTTGAGAGTGAATGGAATGAAGCAGAGCTTAATTGCATCCTCCGATAAGTGTTGCAGTTTAATCATCACGCACACTTTCTAAAATTAACTGATAAAGAGATATGTATCTTCAGAATCAGAACCAGTGAATTTAGGGAGTATGCTGATGTACTGCAGTTTTAGTTCATAGTGATTACCTGCTGCGTGTGGAAGTTTGATGCATGATGGTAGTTATGTGAACAATAGGTAACATCGACCATGAAGGATCGGGATCGGTTGGTCCGTCTTGTTTAGCATGAGCAAATCTGATCTCACAAATCGACCAAATTGATCACGGATCTAATGTGACATGAACCAGCGACCGTGAGTGGATGCATAAGTTTCTTAAACTTATACAATAAGTAGGGTGTGGTGAAAATGAAACGGTGAAAGAAATACGATCAAAATGTGATGTCCTATAGTTTCTAATTTTTTTATTTTTTTGTATTTTTTTACAGAACCAAAGACTCAAAACACAGAACACAAGAGAAATTGGGGAGAGACTCACAAAATTTGTCGCTAAATGGCGGTAATTGCGGCTATTTAGCGGAAAATCCAGGAAATTTGGCTCCTTGGTTTTTTGCATTGTACTTTTAAGTCTTCTCTCTTTCCTTTTTGTGTCCTATATTTGAATTTCCAGATCCTTGCACACTCAACACACACTGTTAACCCGTAAAACGTTAGAAAAGGTAAGAAAATACCGTCGATCTCCGACAACGGCGCCAAAAACTTGATGTGATAAATCTACTGCAAGCGCACATTATCGGTTGTAATACAAACATGTCATTCCCATGAGGATCTAAGGTGTTTTGCGTTCTTACTAATCCTATTATTCTAACGAGTTAATTATGAGTCTAGATTGATTTTGAGTTATTCTAATTATCTTAGGATATAAAATCCACTAGTTCACAATCAAGTATTACTTTTATTATTTTCTTCCTATTATAAAAACTGATCTTTTAGTTTTAAACTTTATTTAAAGTGTTCTAAGCATGAGCTATCAAGTGGCGTGCAAGCATAACTCATCAAAGGTACTACTTTGCATAAAAACAAACTAAATTATTAGATAATTCTATAAAAAAAGATGAAAATCAACAATCCCAAACCCTAACTAAGCATAGAATTTAACTCAAATATAACCTATCAAAGCATTAACTACGAGTTGTTGTATTTTAATTTTTTCATGAAAAAATCATTTCTTTATTATTTTACTTTTAGGAAGAAAATAGTAAAAAATAATTACATGGTAGATTCCTAGTTTCATCTATATTCTAGAGCTAAACAAATTTAGATACTCATGGTTCTAATTAAAAATCCTATTTTTTCTATGAAAGCAAATAAAAATATAAATTAGAAAGCAATTAAATCTATATAAAAAGCAAACAAAATATTTCTACTAACTAGAAAGAACTTGAAAACAATGGCATCACTTCTGGAGTGCAGTATGACAACTGTCACCTCTTTGGCAAGACCCTAATCTTTATTGATTAATCAAGAGTGCAAAATTACATCGAAAAAGCTCTACCCAATCCCCAATTGATAAGGATTTAAGGATTATTTATAACCCAAATACAATCTTACTCCTACTCAAACTCATTACAAAAGATATATCCTAATCCAACACAAAATAATATCAAGATATACAATCCTAATCCAATCTATAGGTATTAGAAACCAATAATTGAGATTAAATGGCTCAAAATATTATTTTTCAAGGCCAAAATCCAAAATTACTTTCAGCACACTTGTAGCCTGCTGGAACGGATATTCCATCCTGCATGTTTCAGTAAAATAGCCATAAATTTTGTATCCCAACTCGGATTGAGATGTTCTTGGTGGAGTTTCGAAGAAAATTTTGAGCTCTATAAATTTTCCCCACATGAATTTTTCCAGTTCAAGTTTTATCTTGTCTAAAAATGCTCTTTAAATTACTGCTGCTATGCTTGAGTTTTTGTCGTTACCAAGATTGACTTTCTTTGCTCGTATTCTTGACAAATTTGCTTCTTCTTCTTCTCTTCATTGAAAATCTTTTGTTACCTATAAAAACACAAAAAATATATCTAAGTAGCAATTATTTATATATAAAAATAGATAAAATGTGAGAGCAAATATGCAAAATATAACACTACTCAATCTCCTGGACAAGTTTGATATGAACCTGCATATGTATGCCACTATAGGCCTTTCAATTTTTTGAGATTTCTAGGCGGTTGCATATCTTGAATTGCTTTAATCTTATCTGGATCAAGATGAATTTCCTGGAAAGTGACTACAAATCTATGGAATTTTTCACTAAAAACTCCTAGAAAAAACCTAGTTGGATTCAATTTAAGCTGGTGTTTTTGCATGAGATTGAACACCATTATCAAATCATGAAGATGATTGTCTTTGCTTTTACTTTTGATAGCTAAATCATCCACATAGCATTCCACCATCTTTTGAAGATGCTCTTGAGTTTGATGTTCATGGCGCATTGATATGTGGCGCTAATATTTTTAGGTCGAAGGGCATTACTGTATAATAGTACACCCCCAATGGTGTTCGAAAAGCTGTATGTTTCTCATCATCGGGATACATATTAATTTGATTGTACCCTAAAAATCTATCCATGAACAATATCCTTTCATAGCTACAAGTATTATCGATCATGACATCTATGGTAGGCAATGGAAATTTGTCTTTTGGGCATGATTCGGTCAGGTCTCTGCAATCAATACATACTCTGTTTTTTCTATTTTTTTTAGTTACAGGGACTATATTTGCAATCCAATCAGGATGTTGTTTTTTGCAAATGAAGTTTGATTCAATTAACTTCTTAATCTTAGTTTCAATGGCTTCTATTATTTCGGGACGGAACCTTCGTTGTTGTTGTTTAACAGGTTTTGCATTTGGTCGAATGTTTAAATTGTACATTGCCACTTTTGGGTCTAATCCTGATATGTCTTCGTAATTCTAGGCAAAAACATCAATGTATTCTTGAATAAGGGAAATCAATTCTTTTTCTTCAGAAGATAAATTCTAACTTATAAATATGGGTTTAGAATTAGTTTTTCTAACTCATATTTATTTGGATCACTTTATATTCAGTTGGAGGTTCACGTTATTCAAATTGAACTTCCCATTTCATGTTCAGATATTTTGTCCAAGAATCATCCTTGATTGGTAGTAATTCTTCATCTTTTTCTTTTTGGTCTGCAAAGATCATGTTGATGGAGACTTCTTAAAAATGGCTCCAATACTTACATCTGAATCCCAGCATAACGATTCAGATGAATAACTATGTCAAAATTCTTCAGAATTAGTTTCTGAAAGAATTTTAGGAGTGGTAACATATCCCAACCCCTGTTAGTTTTATCATAATAATTTGGCATTTTTCCTTTTAGAACAAAGGGTTGAAGTATAGGTCTTCTTTCTTTTAAAAATTCAACCCCCGGCCTTCGGCAGATTATATCTCATCTTTTTCATCATTCTACAGGTATTTTATTATATTGGGAGAACTCAGAGTTTTTCTGTTCTTTATCAGAGTCTAAATATTTGTCATTATTATTATTGTTTACTTTTCCAAATAATATAGGTCTTTGACCTTTATATTTGGAAGGAACTTCAAAGCTCGCTTTACTCGCATCTCTATTGTCATCACTTTGTATATTAAATGATGAATGAATGGGTGCTTGTAATGATGTTAAAGAGTATATTTTATCTAATTGATCACTAACCACATCAGTACTAATACTTGTGCATTCTGAATCAATACCAGATGCATAAGCAAATTCTACATTTTCATTTATTACCCACTCGCTAACAAAATTGACAGTGTTATTTATATCGAAGCCTTCAAGACTTATTCCAATTGGTTTCATACCTCAATTTTTATTATTAGATCTCGAATCTTCGGATCTTGATTCAGTATCGGCCTCATTGCTGCTATCCGATTCTTCTAGGGCAAGTTGCTTAGCTGCTTCAAAAGTGTCTTGATAAAGCAACACATCTATAAAGTTGTTTTCAACCCCCCTTAAAAGGTTGCTTTTTAGCCACCAAACTCTTCACATTTCCTTCTTTTTCCATATATTTCATGGTGAAGTGTAGAAGGGACAATAAGTTTAAGGTGGATCCATGGCCTTTTGAGCAGCAGATTCTAAGATATGTCAGTATCTATTACAAAGCATGTGACTTCCGTCTTCTGATCACAAATCTTGCATTTCAACTTTATCTTGCCCAAAGGTTTATAACTATTAGTGTTGTATCTAAAAATGGTTGTCTTTGTTGATGCCAATCTATTCATGGAGACCCCAAGATTTCGCCAGTGGTAGTCAAGGCAATCCAAGGGGAGTGGTCAATTGTCTCTTTGATACATTGCAATTTCATGGGTGCGCGCAAGTTATGAATGCACCAAATTATGCAATCACATTCAATTGGTTCCGCTTCGATAGAAGCAGCTCTTCTTAATTGGCTCAAAAACAAATTCAACGCATGAATAGATAATATGTCCCAGAGTTCTCTAAAATCTGCCAATATAAAATTCCGATTCACCATTGTATGGTTTTTTTTGGGAAAGATGCCTTAATCTAGGTATGTTGCAGTTCAAGCAAAAAGTGAATGTTGCTCCAACAGTTCTCGAATTTGCCTTGACTAGTTCTGAGTTGCCGCTTCAATTTGGCATGGGCACTCTCTGCTCGATTAGTTGTTACATTATCCTATGGAGGCACATATTTGTCAAGTGAGCAACAAATTTCTCTTTATATGGATCCAACTATGTCTTTGTAAGATAATCAATTGCATTTGGGTAGGCTCGGAATTCATTCATGAGTATGCTCAAATTTGCATTGTACTTCTCAAGAGTATAAGATAAAATAAACAGATTTCACATTGAGTAAAATTTCTCCCATTTAGTCTGTTGGTCCAACAATTTCTTGCAATGAGCCAAGGCATTCTGATTAATATGTCACCTACAAAGTAAAAGTCAGTTTGTCGGAAATATAGATTGAACAATATTAATGAGCACTACATCTTTGTCCGTTACTATCATACTTAGATAAATCTCATTGACAAATAGTCCATGCAACTTAACAAGTGCCCATGCATAATTAGTTTCCGGCTCTCTTTCAAAAAAGCAAAAGCAACACAGAACGACATATTAGTAGATGTTACCAACTATCTCCAGTAATGGATATTTGTACTAGTTTGTTTTATAGGTACAATTCAGGATGATAACACCTGAAAATGCACATGGAAGTCCACACCAACTAGATGAGCCCAAAAGAGGTCAGTTCTGATTCAGTTTGGTCATTGCTTCGATGCTGCTTAATATACTTGCACTCCAAAATTTTAAATAACAAGTGTTGCATTTGCATTCTCCTCTTGTTCATTAACTCGAAATTTGTGTCGTCCATTATATATTGTCTTCATTGTCAACGCATTCTTTGGGTCCTTCAGCTTCAAAGATGTCAGGATATATTTTGGTCGTACATAACACTTTAACATCTCCATTACAACAGAAGTCACGCTTTCCGACAGTCTTCCTACATATAGTGTCCTTCACGATATTTTGCTGCAGGATGATTATGCATACCAGAGATAACCATCAATTTCCACTTGGATCCCTCAACAGAGATCTATTGACCCTTTAACTGAAAGGGGCATATGCATTTTTTACTATCCCAGAATCCTTCATCATTCTTTAATTTTTTTTGAATCTTGGGTGTCAATCCCTTTCACAACCAAACTAGATTCTTCCCTTTTTATATTAGCCTCCGCTATCAGATTTTGAAACTATGATGACCAAATCTAACGTCCTTCTAGTATCATGCACCCACTTGCAAAGCTCGTTGGGATTTGCAAAAATCTACAATCACAATCTTTTAGTTAGACTTCTCAAGCAAATATAATGCCTTCAATATTCATAATTTTTTATGTCATCGTACTTGACTTGTTGTAGAGTCCGAACTATAATCAATAGCTAAATTATTCTGAACTCAGCTATAATGTGTTGAAGTATCATCCTGTAACCCCAAAATACACAGAGTAGTTATTAAAGCATCATTCTTTAACCCCAAAATACACAAAATAATATTTAATAATTAGTCCAATATGAGATTAGAAGGACTTAAATAAGTAAAAGTTAAAAAAATAACCATCTGGGATCTTGAATCTGGATGGTCATGTGACTGTCCGGGATACTATCCCGGATAGTGCACTCACTGGTTGGCTTATTACTCTGCATAGTGAGTTCATTTCAATAGATTATCTGTTCGAGATATGAATCCTGAACACAAATAAACTTGACCGATGCTCAAAACCCGGACATACGCTTCATTGTCCAGAATGTTGAACCCGAATAGCTGAGAAATCCAAAACCATTACTCGATCCATTTCTATGCTAATTAAATCTAAAACTTAAATTAAATAATGTAGAAATTTGAAGAGAATGATGGATTTATACCTCCAAAGACTTTTAATTATCGAATAGAACCAATATCATGTTTGTATTCTCTATTTTTTTCGTCGTAGACTCAACAAAAAAATTGCTTTTTTTAAGAATTTCTGAGGAAGAAAGAGATCATTGAAGCTAATTAAAAACTTTAATTTATGAGATAATTTGATCAAGGAGAGTAAGTAAGAGGATTTGTATTTGCGTGATAAAACTGGATTTCCCCCCCTCTTTCTGCAGCTTGTATGGAAAAATGGGAGGAAGTAGAGAGGTTGAAGAAGAGGACACTTTTGTACTAAAATTTGAATGATAAAATTGTAAATAAAAACAAAATTTTAAGTAGGCTAGCTGGGAAAATGAAAGGTGTGCTCCTCTCCTCTAGAAATTCCCCATTTGGATTCTATCTAGGTGACAACGATCTCTCCGTTTCTCTCCTGAACAGCGATCTCTCCCTCTCTCGATGGATCTCGCCTTCTCTCTCCTCTCTCTCTCTCTCTCTCTCGATCTATCTCTATCCGTCAGTCACGATAAAATTGTAGTCACGATTTTATCACGTCTCTGATCTTTCTTCTCTCTGCTTCTCTGTCCCTCCTTGGCCAAATCCGAGATCAAGCCGCGTCCATCTCTTTGTTTCTCTCCTCAACACAGGTTTGGACCCATCCCCGTCTCTATTTGAGTATATTTCAGGGTTGAATCTATCTCTTTCCCACTTCTCTTAAAAGGAAAAGTCTGCGGTTCATTGTTTTCAACGATGTTGTGGTTTCTTTCATCTCTATTATTATTTTAATTTGTTCTTGGTTCTTTTCTAGGGCTGGAGAAAGTTATTATTTGGCTTTCTACATTGTTTGTTTTCATAAAAATAGGGATAAGAAACTAATTTTTAATTTTTATTCCCTCCCTCCAACCCTCAATTTAAGCATTACTTTTGACCATGACGAAACCACAATCCTCAAACCCCTGCCCACGCCCCTAGATCCTGAACTAATGATCATCAACTAAATAAAGCTCAATTGCTTGTAAGATTCAAGAATTTTCTTCGGTTTGGATTTGGATAAATTGGTTGTATCTCACAGGGTGTTTGTACAAATGCCCGTTTAGATGCAATCCATCTAATAAGAATTTGTCAAATATATATGCTATTATTGGGATGCTTGGTTTCACAGTGCATATGTGCCAAAAGTTATGAGTTCAGAGATAATTAATGCAATGAGAAATACAGATTAGTAAATGATATTTTTGATAACAAGTCTTCTGACCAATCTGAATTTGACATACGTCTAATAGTTTTTGTTCCTTCAAATTAACCTCTTAGCTTATATACATAAAATGATGAGATTAGGCATTAAGTTAGCTAACTTGTCAAGAGCTATATCCTCAAAAGTAAATTATTCTTGGAGTGCAGTGGTAGGTGTCTGCATAAAACAGGTGTATATGCTGGTGACTGGTCAGAGTAAATTGCTGCTGTAAGTTCCATTTAAATGTTTCAGTACAGCTAGGAAGTTTGGAAATGAGGGAACACAACTTCAGTTATTGCCCAGAATAGCACATCCTTCAAGTATAAGACATGTCAAATTCAGATTATTTACTTCCAAAAGGGAAGTAAGATTATTAGCCATATCCCACATATTCAAAAGTAAGAGGAATTTGAATTAACTTAGTGTATGCAAGTTATAGCTTATTTTATTCATAAACAAAATGAAAAATAGTAAGAACAAATATTTTTCATGAACATATTTGCGGTACTTATGTCAAATTGTATAGGCCGGATAACTTTATCTCATAGTGGATAATAAGATTATGTGCTAAATCAACTTGTTTATGTCTGTAATACTTTTCTTCTTAAGTTTTTGAAAAAAAAATCCTTTTTAAGGTCATTCAGACAACTAAATAGCTAGGATAATGTTGGATACATTGGAAACAAATAGGTAATTTTATCTTTTTTTTTTTATTGCAATAGCTCAACATGTTCAATTAACTAATAAGATAAACATAAAATTAATATATTTAATAGATTTTATGTGAATTTTCGGCTTAAATAATGGAAATTTAAATGACTGTTAAATGTTAAGTATGTATGGTATTATTTTAACTAATAAGATTTTGTGGAACTTGATGAGCTGCAGTATATGAACTCACTTATGGGTGTATAAGCAAGAACCATATCATATTTGTCACTTTTAGTATCTTTTTTTAATGCAACATATAATGAATACTTTTGGCATCATTTTTCTTGGCATTAAGAAATGAAATGTTAATATTTTTCTAAAAGTGTATGGTATAATAGATAATGTCTTGGTTGCTCTTACTATACATGCTACTTCATGGTCTGTAGGAGAAAATATGATTTAGCAAAGAATCTATTATTTATTTCTTTTTTTGGCTTCTAAGTAGACTTTATTTATGATTTTCATGTGGATGTCTATGCAGTGTACAACATATCTAGTGTTCTCTATCTATATTTTACTTACTATTTTTATAAGTTTAGATAATAAATTATATAGTTGTATGTTATTTTTATGTTCTCTAAAATAACATTTTTCTAGGTCATATTCGATACATCCGATGTTTATATGGATAGGTTGATGTCCAATAGTTCAGGAAGAAGTATATCTATTAATTCTAAGAGTATGGAAGCTAGCTTTGAGGACATTAATAATGATGGCAGCAATAATGGTATACAACCACGGCTAGGCATGGAATTTTCCACATATATTGCTGCTTACAATTTTTTATAATATCTATGCAGAGGTAAAGGATTCAGTGTTCGTATAAGTTTGAGCAATCATTCTAAAAAAACAAGGGAACTCATATCCAAGACGTTTCTGTGTAATAAGGCAAGAAATCTTTACTTGATCATCAAAGGGATATAAGAGTACGTTTTGAAGCCAGGTTGCGTGTTAGTTGAATCAAAACAAACACATGGTTGGTAAGTAAAATTGTTAGTGAGTATACAAATCATGAGTTTACTAACCCAGATAAGATTATGAGGCATTATTCTCATACAAAGTTACATTGAACAAAAGATTGCTGAAAGCCATCACCTTTCAGGACATACTGAAAGCCTTCCAGGCCTCATCAAACTCAGGCAGCTACAACAGAAGCTTTCTGAACTCCAAAACCTCGGCAAACAGATATGCCAGGTCTCTGTTCTTTCTAAATCTCAAGAATTGAAGCAGATGGAGAAACATTGGTTCTGTGGTTCTTCTCCTGAAGAACAGGAACTCAAAACTATTATTTCCAGAAGCAACCTTTCAGATATGGTAATCTGCCCAGCTACAGATTTCTACCAGCTCCTATCTCTTTTAGAAGTTGACTCTGAAAGGGCAAGAAAATTCAAGGCAGAAGCCATTGTGAACACAATGGTAAATCTACTATCTAAATACATACATAAGTCTGACATCAAAACTTCTTGCTGTCCTAAGTATGATCCAGATATTAATTATCAGTTTGGGGGGCATTCCGAGATTTTTGCATATTTGGAGCAGAAGCTTTGTACTGGGGCAAATAGAATATTTGGAGTAAATATACATCCTGATTTTTGCATCAGCTTACATGACACAAATATTGAAAAAGCTTGTACCCTTTCTATAAATTTAGAAGGAATTGAAATGCTCCCTGGATCTCAAGTATTGGGAATACAATGGGAACATTGCTTAGCACTAAACGAAACATCTACTTTTAGATCTATCACACCTACACAGTTTATTAAACTCTTTGAGGTTGGGAATGGAAAAATAATCCAACCAAAATTGGTCAATATAAGACATTTGCGATATGATAATGAGATGCAAATATTCTTGAAAACTTTGAAACCAAAGACACATCTCCCTATAGAAACATTTATTGCTTCAGGCAATACTATTTCTACTACGATTATAAATCCAAGTATTCCAAGAAGTCTTAGTACCACTGAATATCGAAATACCAATATTTTGGTTGAACAAGCTAGACCTAGTATGTCTACCTTAGAAAATACTCCTCTTGAAGGAAGGACTCAAAGAATCCTTGATCTCCAAAAGAAATTGGAAGACCAACATATTATAAAATTACCATCTAGTTCGTTTGGTTTATCAAATGTCGGATCTTCTTAAGAAAAAACCTCAATTACACATATACATTCCCATGACATTATTATTTCCTGATGACTCTTGTCTTACCTTACACACTTTACTAGATTCAGGTGCTGAAACTAGTCTTATACATGAAAAATTTATTCCTAAGCAATTATGGTTAGCCCTAGACAAGCAAGCGAGCTTAAATGACTTTATGGGCAGACCTGTCATCATTACTCATAAAGCAAATATCTCTATTTCTATTCCAGATATTCATAATATCTCTCATCATTATACTTTTGAATTTGCTCTATTACCTATTGATTTCAATGTCGATTGCTTAGTTGGCATGAATAACTTACGACATTATGCCCCTTTCAATTCTCAAATTTTTCTCTTTGATAATCATCAAATTCCGAGGGTTCCTTTTCCGGTCCCCTTAGCATCATCTTACACTGCAGCCCAACGTGGTGAACGACTTATTTCCACCCACAACAACTGCACTTATCCTCTTACTATCTTCTCTAATACAGAAGAAATCATCCACAGTATGCTTAAACCATTATATTCAAATAACCCTTTATTATATTTTGATAGGGCACCAAGGTATTGTACCCTTACATTACTTGATCAATACAAAAATACTAATGTAAGATCAAACAGTATAATGGTATCCCCTATAGATAAACAAGAATTTTCAGCTCAAATAAAAGAGCTTTTATCTCTTAAATTAATACAGCCTAGCAGCAGTCCTCATTCATCACCTGCTTTTCTAGTCAGAAAACATGCAGAACAAAAAAGAGGAAAAGCCAGAATGGTCATTAATTATAGAAAATTAAATAGCTATACAAAGTTTGACGGCTATTTTATACCTGCTGCAGAACAGTTAATAAAGCAGATACAAGGATCCAAATACTATAGTAAATTTGATACTAAATCTGGGTTTTGGCAAGTAAAACTAGCCAATAAAGAATCTATAGAATTAACTGCCTTTAGTTGTCCCCAAGGACACTATGAGTGGTTAGTAATGCCATTTGGATTAAAAAATGCCCCACAAATATTCCAAAAATGGATGAATTCTATGTTAGGACATCTACATTTTGTTGTAGTTTACATAGATGATATACTAGTTTTTGCTCCTACAATGGAAGAACATTATGAGATATTATTAATGATATTTGAACTCCAAACAATGGATGCCTTACATACAATCAATCTCTTTTTACTAGTAAAGAAGAAGAAGAATTGGTACCTCTTCCTCTTAAGATATATCAATATAATCATATTCCTCAAGTATACTAAACCTATTGCAGATTTGTTAGGAGTCCTAACAATGGACGATGAACGCCTGAAAAGGCTCAAATCCATGGCTGAAAAAGCCAAATGGACCACCATTGGAGAAAGCAAAAAGACCCCGCTACAAACGGGAGGTAGCAACCTAAAGAAGGCCCCTGAAAAAGGAGCAAATACTACAACAACCCAGGAAACTGGTACCTCTACAGAGGCAAAACCATTCCCCCCTCTGGGAATGACTGTACTTCCAGTCAACAACTCCACTCCATCATACAGCAACATTACTTCAGCCCAAAGAAGAGTCCCCTCAGGACAAACATCCAGACCTACAGCAGCGGCAGTTGTACGAGATTGGTACAATACCGACCTCAAGGCAACCAATTCCAACATCTATGATAAATTAAATGGATGCTACCGTGCCATCCAATCCAATGACTTCCACTCTTCTAAGTATTGGTTATCCCAGATTGAGCAAATGGTGCTCTCTATGTATAACCACTACAATCAAGAAAAGACAGAGAAGCAGAATATTTCAAAAACAGTTCAAGATCTATGCAACTATACCCTCACTGCCCAAAGTTCAGATTTGGAGCAAAGAAAGGGAACCTGGTTCCAAGGTTCTTCTCAAGACCAGACTTTCCTAAGAAATATAATCCAGGATCTGGAGATTTCCGATCAGGTATATCATCCTTTACCTGAGTTTTACAAGTTACTAGATCTCTGCAAAATACAAACAGAGAAAACTAGACAGTTGGAAGCTGAAATCACAGTTCACAAGATGATTGGCTTAAACCAACAAAACATGATCCCTGACGACCAGCTAAGGGATTTTTTTAGACAATTGGAAGCCACAGATGTTATCACCATTCTCCAGGAGAATAAGCTCATCTACAATAAGAATAATTCGCCACGAATTATAACTGGCTTTCAGGAAATACCAAAGTGCAGCAAGGCCATTAAACTGGGGTTAGTCCATGAACTCTTCTTAAATTCTTCTCACCCCGAAGAGTTCCAGGATGTCATACCTCCTTTATGCCTAAAAGTTATCAAAGCCCACACTTCATGGTACCAGACTACTTTCTTCTTCCGCATCTGGAGTACTTGGGAAGAAAGAAGATATATTAAAGTCTATCCCTCTTATCAGCTATGGGAACTCCACAATTTCAATTATGTTCCCTCTCCTACATGTGAAGCCCTGCCTGTCCTTGACCTAGAAGAGAAAACTAAAAAGGCAGCTAAAGAATTCTTTAATGAAGCATACAGCAAAGTCATCACTGGAGCTCATTCCATTAAAATAGAAGATAACATTCTATTTTATGATTTTGTAGGAGCATTTGACCCTGCAGAAAATAAAACCTCCAGAGTTTTGTCCTTTTTGAACTCCACACAATTGGGCAAAATAGGCTCCAAAGCAAAAGAAGAATTCTATGAAGATCTAGAAAGAAATGATGATGAAGATCTTGGTGAAGAGGGCAATCAAGACCCTATTGAAGAAAACAACCATGACCCGGATGAAGCCTTTGATGAAGATGCTCTTCAAAACATCATGCAAGATTAAAAGCATGGTGGGCCCATTCCACTCAGCATCCACTCAGCCAAAGATTCCTCCTCATCCCCTCAACCGACAAAAAGGACACCAATCAGTATGGTGGGACCTTATAAAGGACAATAATGAAGCCTTTTTACTGTACAAAGGACAATAATTTAGTCCTTTTTTTCTGTACATCTTTTGTAAAGAAACTTTGTAAAAGATTCCTTCCTATCTGAAGGACGTCTTTTGAAACACTATAAATAAAGACATCAGATGAAGGGAGGAGGCAGAGAGCCTTTCCGAACTTCTTTTTTCTTAAGCTTACTTCTTCCTCTGATCTGCTTCTTAGTTTAAAATAGTGTGAATAAATAGTAGCGCTTTGTACTGGAGCAGAAGCTCTCCTGCAATGGAATACAGACAAAATAGGAATCCAGCTCACTCCTGAAGAGGAAAAAGAGATAAAACATATAAAGGAGCTAATTACTCACCAAACAATACTATATTTTCCCAAAGAAAATGACTTAGTAACCCTCCAAACAGATGCATCAGATATGTTTTGGGCAGGAGTTATAATAATTAAACAAAAAGAAATTATAGCATATACCTCGGGAAAATGTAGGGCTCTGATACACACTTTACTAGATGCAGGTGCTGTATTACACTTTACTAGATTCAGGTGCTGAAACTAGTCTTATACATGAAAAATTTATTCCTAAGCAATTATGGTTAGCTCTAGACAAGCAAGCGAGCTTAAATGACTTTATGGGCAGACCTGTCATCATTACTCATAAAGCAAATATCTCTATTTCTATTCCAGATATTCATAATATCTCTCATCATTATACTTTTGAATTTGCTCTATTACCTATTGATTTCAATGTCGATTGCTTAGTTGGCATGAATAACTTACGACATTATGCCCCTTTCAATTCTCACATTTTTCTCTTTGATAATCATCAAATTCCGAGGGTTCCTTTTCCGGTCCCCTTAGCATCATCTTACACTGCAGCCCAACGTGGTGAACGACTTATTTCCACCCACAACAACTGCACTTATCCTCTTACTATCTTCTCTAATACAGAAGAAATCATCCACAGTATGCTTAAACCATTATATTCAAATAACCCTTTATTATATTCTGATAAGGCACCAAGGTATTGTACCCTTACATTACTTGATCAATACAAAAATACTAATGTAAGATCAAACAGTAAAATGGTATCCCCTATAGATAAACAAGAATTTTCAGCTCAAATAAAAGAGCTTTTATCTCTTAAATTAATACAGCCTAGCAGCAGTCCTCATTCATCACCTGCTTTTCTAGTCAGAAAACATGCAGAACAAAAAAGAGGAAAAGCCAGAATGGTCATTAATTATAGAAAATTAAATAGCTATACAAAGTTTGACGGTTATTTTATACCTGCTGCAGAACAGTTAATAAAGCAGATACAAGGATCCAAATACTATAGTAAATTTGATGCTAAATCTGGGTTTTGGCAAGTAAAACTAGCCAATAAAGAATCTATAGAATTAACTGCCTTTAGTTGTCCCCAAGGACACTATGAGTGGTTAGTAATGCCATTTGGTTTGAAAAATGCCCCACAAATATTCCAAAAATGGATGAATTCTATGTTCGGACATCTACATTTTGTAGTAGTTTACATAGATGATATACTAGTTTTTTCTCCTACAATGGAAGAACATAAACAACACTTACTTCAAGTAGCAAAAATACTACTTGATAATGGAATTATTTTAAGCCCTACAAAAATTCATCTATTCAAAAAGGAAATAGAATTCCTTGGGAAATATATAAAAGAAGGCCAAATAGAATTACAACAACATATATATTCCAAGATAAAGGAATTCCCTAACACATTTAAAACTCTAAAACAATTACAGAGTTTCTTGGGTCTTTTAAATTATGGGAGGAAATTTATTCCTCACCTATCCCAACTAGTCAAAAATTTACAAGAAAAATTGACTATAGAACAATCTAAATATAAAATGGAAAATGGTGAACAACCAAGAAAATGGAATACAGACAAAATAGGAATCCAGCTCACTCCTGAAGAGGAAAAAGAGATAAAACATATAAAGGAGCTAATTACTCACCAAACAATACTATATTTTCCCAAAGAAAATGACTTAGTAACCCTCCAAACAGATGCATCAGATATGTTTTGGGCAGGAGTTATAATAATTAAACAAAAAGAAATTATAGCATATACCTCGGGAAAATTTAATAAACCCCAACAAAGATATTCCACTTATGATAAAGAATTGTTGGCTATTAAATCAGCAATAAAGAGTTTAAAAATATATTTGCTCAATAGGCAGTTCATCATAGAAACTGATAACAAAGCAGTATCCCAATTCTTGAAAAAACGAACTATTAATAATCCTGAAGAAAACATCAGGAGAATAAGAATTGCCTTATACCTTGAAATATACCAATATGATGTTAAGTATATTCCTGGTTATACTAATATTCTTGCAGATATATTATCCAGGCCAAACAATGGATAAAAGTCGAGAAAAAAGACAAAAGACCTCTATAATGGATCCCTCCAGTTCCAAACCACACCTTTCAGGACAGACTGAAAGCCATCACCTTTCAGGACATACTGAAAGCCTTCCAGGCCTCATCAAACTCAGGCAGCTACAACAGAAGCTTTCTGAACTCCAAAACCTCGGCAAACAGATATGCCAGGTCTCTGTTCTTTCTAAATCTCAAGAATTGAAGCAGATGGAGAAACATTGGTTCTGTGGTTCTTCTCCTGAAGAACAGGAACTCAAAACTATTATTTCCAGAAGCAACCTTTCAGATATGGTAATCTGCCCAGCTACAGATTTCTACCAGCTCCTATCTCTTTTAGAAGTTGACTCTGAAATGGCAAGAAAATTCAAGGCAGAAGCCATTGTGAACACAATGGTAAATCTAAACCAGCAAAACTGCCTGCCACATGAACATCTCCTCCTATTTTTCCATCAGTTAGAAGCAACGGAAATTACCCGGCTTCTGCTCGAAGAAGATGCTTTAATCAAGACTAAATATGAAAACCCAAGATTATCTGTCTATTTAGGGGATATTCCTAAATCAGCCAGAGCTCTTCAACTTGGGATAGTTCATAGTCTTTACTTAAGCACATTACATCCTGGAGATTACCTCGATCACATTCCAAAGATATGCAGTGACCGAGTTTCAACCTACTCAAAGCAGCACTCTTGGGAAACTGGTTTCTGGTTCCGAATTTGGAGCATTTGGGAAGAAAGGAACCTATACCAACTATTCACCTCTTTTCAAATATGGGAATTACATGACGAAAGTCAACAGTTCGCCCATGGATGGGGTGTTTATCCTAAGCATGAATACAACTATGAAGAACAAGCTTATGCAGCTGCTAAAGAGTTTTTTACAGAAGCAATGACTGACAGTCTATGTGGAGCAAGATCTATTACCATCAGTAATAACATCATGCTCTATGATCATCTTTCTGCCATTGAATCTGTTCCAATAAAACTGGGAAAAGTCATCCCTTTTCTTACCAGTATTAACCTTGGGAGAATTGGACAAAAGGTAAGGATTGATTGCAACCAAGAAGGACTTTTCCAGACAAGATAAAAGCGTGGTGGGCCCATGCCACGCCAGAAGATTCCTTCTCATCTCCACAAGGACTACAATTATCAAAGATGGGACCCAGTAAAGGACAATCATGTAAACTTTTTCTGTACAAAGGACAATCATGCAGTCCTTTTTTCCTGTACATCTTTTGTAAAGAAACTTTGTAAAAGATTCCTTCCTATCTGAAGGAAGTCTTTTGAAAACCTATAAATAAAGACATCAGATGAAGGGAGGAGGCAGAGAGCCTTTCCGAACTTCTTTTTTTCTAAGTATATTTCTTCCTCTGATCTGCTTCTTAGTTTAAAATAGTGTTAATAAATAGTAGCGCTGAGTACTGGGCTGCAGTGTAAGATGATGCTAAGGGGACCGGAAAAGGAACCCTCGGAATTTGATGATTATCAAAGAGAAAAATTTGAGAATTGAAAGGGGCATAATGTCGTAAGTTATTCATGCCAACTAAGCAATCGATATTGAAATCAATAGGTAATAAAGCAAATATCTCTATTTCTATTCCAGATATTCATAATATCTCTCATCATTATACTTTTGAATTTGCTCTATTACCTATTGATTTCAATATCGATTGCTTAGTTGGCATGAATAACTTACGACATTATGCCCCTTTCAATTCTCAAATTTTTCTCTTTGATAATCATCAAATTCCGAGGGTTCCTTTTCCGGTCCCCTTAGCATCATCTTACACTGCAGCCCAACGTGGTGAACGACTTATTTCCACCCACAACAACTGCACTTATCCTCTTACTATCTTCTCTAATACAGAAGAAATCATCCACAGTATGCTTAAACCATTATATTCAAATAACCCTTTATTATATTTTGATAGGGCACCAAGGTATTGTACCCTTACATTACTTGATCAATACAAAAATACTAATGTAAGATCAAACAGTATAATGGTATCCCCTATAGATAAACAAGAATTTTCAGCTCAAATAAAAGAGCTTTTATCTCTTAAATTAATACAGCCTAGCAGCAGTCCTCATTCATCACCTGCTTTTCTAGTCAGAAAACATGCAGAACAAAAAAGAGGAAAAGCCAGAATGGTCATTAATTATAGAAAATTAAATAGCTATACAAAGTTTGACGGCTATTTTATACCTGCTGCAGAACAGTTAATAAAGCAGATACAAGGATCCAAATACTATAGTAAATTTGATGCTAAATCTGGGTTTTGGCAAGTAAAACTAGCCAATAAAGAATCTATAGAATTAACTGCCTTTAGTTGTCCCCAAGGACACTATGAGTGGTTAGTAATGCCATTTGGATTAAAAAATGCCCCACAAATATTCCAAAAATGGATGAATTCTATGTTAGGACATCTACATTTTGTTGTAGTTTACATAGATGATATACTAGTTTTTGCTCCTACAATGGAAGAACATTATGAGATATTATTAATGATATTTGAACTCCAAACAATGGATGCCTTACATACAATCAATCTCTTTTTACTAGTAAAGAAGAAGAAGAATTGGTACCTCTTCCTCTTAAGATATATCAATATAATCATATTCCTCAAGTATACTAAACCTATTGCAGATTTGTTAGGAGTCCTAACAATGGACGATGAACGCCTGAAAAGGCTCAAATCCATGGCTGAAAAAGCCAAATGGACCACCATTGGAGAAAGCAAAAAGACCCCGCTACAAACGGGAGGTAGCAACCTAAAGAAGGCCCCTGAAAAAGGAGCAAATACTACAACAACCCAGGAAACTGGCACCTCTACCGAGGCAAAACCATTTCCCCCTTCGGGAATGACTCTACTACCAGTCCCCAACTCCACTCCAACATACAGCAATATTACTTCAGCACAAAGAAGAGTCCAGACGGCACAACCATCTAGACCCACAGCAGCAGCAGTAGTACGAGATTGGTACAATACCGACCTCAAGACAACCAATTCAAACATCTATGATAAATTGAATGGATGCTACCGTGCCATTCAATCCAATGACTTCCACTCTTCTAAGTATTGGTTATCCCAGATTGAGCAAATGGTGCTCTCTATGTATAACCACTACAATCAGGAAAAGACAGAGAAACAGAATATCACAAAGACAGTCCAAGACTTATGCAACTATACCCTAACAGCTCAAAGTGCAGATCTAGAGCAGAGAAAGGGAACTTGGTTCCAAGGCTCTACTCAAGACCAGACATTTCTGAGAAATATAATCCAGGATTTGGAAATCTCTGATCAGGTATACCATCCTTTACCTGAGTTTTACAAATTACTAGATCTTTGTAAAATACAAACAGAGAAAACCAGACAGCTGGAAGCCGAGATTACAGTCCACAAGATGATCGGCTTAAACCAACAAAACATGATCCCAGACAATCAGTTAAGGGATTTTTTTAGACAACTGGAAGCTACAGATGTTATCTCCATCCTTCAGGAGAACAAGCTCATCTTCAACAAGAATAATTCACCAAGAATTATTACTGGCTTTCAAGAAATACAACAGTGTGCCAAGGCCATTAAATTGGGTCTTGTCCATGAACTCTTCCTTAATTCATCTCATCCCGAAGAGTTCCAAGATATCATTCCACCTATTTGTCTGAAAATCATCAAAGCCTATACAACATGGTATCAGACAACATTCTTCTTCCGCATCTGGAGTACATGGGAAGAAAGAAGATATATTAAGGTCTATCCTTCCTACCAAATATGGGAGCTTCATAACTTCAATTATGTTCCCTCTCCCGCATGTGAAGCACTGCCTGTTCTTGATCTAGAAGAAGAAACCAAGAAGGCAGCAAAAGAATTCTTTGATGAAGCATATAGCAAAGTCATCACTGGAGCTCATTCTATCAAAATAGAAGACAATGTCCTGTTTTATGATTTTATAGGACCAATTGATCCTGCAGAAAATAAAACTTCCAGAGTTTTGTCCTTTTTGAACTCTACACAATTGGGCAAAATAGGCTCCAAAGCAAAAGAAGAATTCTATGAAGATCTGGAAAGAACTGATGATGAAGATCTTGGTGCAGATAATAACCAAGACCCTCTTAATGAAGACCATGATCCGGATGAAGTCCTTGATGAAGATGCTCTACAAAATATCATGCAGGACTAAAAGCATGGTGGGCCCATTCCACTCAGCATCCACTCAAAGATTCCTCCTCATCAACTCCACCGACAAAAGGACACCAATCAATAGGGTGGGACCCTATAAAGGACAATAATGCAACCTTTTTCCTGTACAAAGGACAATCATGTAGTCCTTTTTTCTGTACATCTTTTGTAAAGAAACTTTGTAAAAGATTCCTTCCTATCTGAAGGAAGTCTTTTGAAAACCTATAAATAAAGACATCAGATGAAGGGAGGAGGCAGAGAGCCTTTCCGAACTTCTTTTTTTCTAAGTATATTTCTTCCTCTGATCTGCTTCTTAGTTTAAAATAGTGTGAATAAATAGTAGCGCTTTGTACTGGAGCAGAAGCTCTCCTGCAACTGGTATCAGAGCCATTCGTATGATTCAGGAAGAACTAAAGCTCTAGACATCTCTGTATAGAGGTTCTTATAAACTTAGACACGTTATTTCCTTCCTTTCTTTTACTAGATTAGATGACAGTATCGCTTTGACCCTGGTCTCTCCGGCTATGTAACCTCTAGGGGTGGTTTTCTCCCTAGAGTGAGGCCGCAACGACTGAAGCGTCCCTTCCGGACATATAGTCAACCACAAGCACTATCACAAGCTTCAGAGAGACAGAGCACAGCCATGTTTCGTTTCCTACCTCATGGCGTAAGATACTATTACCTAAAATAGCTTAAGAAATTAAGGAAATAATATGCCTAAACAGTTTAGCCAGACATGGCTAAGTTAAGGATACTTACAAAAAAAAAAGAAGAACGGAACTGCACAAGGCTCTGATACCAGTTGCAGGAGAGCTTCTGCTCCAGTACAAAGCGCTACTATTTATTCACACTATTTTAAACTAAGAAGCAGATCAGAGGAAGAAGTAAGCTTAAGAAAAAAGAAGTTCGGAAAGGCTCTCTGCCTCCTCCCTTCATCTGATGTCTTTATTTATAGGTTTTCAAAAGACTTCCTTCAGATAGGAAGGAATCTTTTATAAAGTTTCTTTACAAAAGATGTACAGGAAAAAAGGACTGCATGATTGTCCTTTGTACAGAAAAAGTTTACATGATTGTCCTTTACTGGGTCCCATCTTTGATAATTGTAGTCCTTGTGGAGATGAGAAGGAATCTTCTGGCGTGGCATGGGCCCACCACGCTTTTATCTTGTCTGGAAAAGTCCTTCTTGGTTGCAATCAATCCTTGCCTTTTGTCCAATTCTCCCAAGGTTAATACTGGTAAGAAAAGGGATGACTTTTCCCAGTTTTATTGGAACAGATTCAATGGCAGAAAGATGATCATAGAGCATGATGTTATTACTGATGGTAATAGATCTTGCTCCACATAGACTGTCAGTCATTGCTTCTGTAAAAAACTCTTTAGCAGCTGCATAAGCTTGTTCTTCATAGTTGTATTCATGCTTAGGATAAACACCCCATCCATGGGCGAACTGTTGACTTTCGTCATGTAATTCCCATATTTGAAAAGAGGTGAATAGTTGGTATAGGTTCCTTTCTTCCCAAATGCTCCAAATTCGGAACCAGAAACCAGTTTCCCAAGAGTGCTGCTTTGAGTAGGTTGAAACTCGGTCACTGCATATCTTTGGAATGTGATCGAGGTAATCTCCAGGATGTAATGTGCTTAAGTAAAGACTATGAACTATCCCAAGTTGAAGAGCTCTGGCTGATTTAGGAATATCCCCTAAATAGACAGATAATCTTGGGTTTTCATATTTAGTCTTGATTAAAGCATCTTCTTCGAGCAGAAGCCGGGTAATTTCCGTTGCTTCTAACTGATGGAAAAATAGGAGGAGATGTTCATGTGGCAGGCAGTTTTGCTGGTTTAGATTTACCATTGTGTTCACAATGGCTTCTGCCTTGAATTTTCTTGCCCTTTCAGAGTCAACTTCTAAAAGAGATAGGAGCTGGTAGAAATCTGTAGCTGGGCAGATTACCATATCTGAAAGGTTGCTTCTGGAAATAATAGTTTTGAGTTCCTGTTCTTCAGGAGAAGAACCACAGAACCAATGTTTCTCCATCTGCTTCAATTCTTGAGATTTAGAAAGAACAGAGACCTGGCATATCTGTTTGCCGAGGTTTTGGAGTTCAGAAAGCTTCTGTTGTAGCTGCCTGAGTTTGATGAGGCCTGGAAGGCTTTCAGTATGTCCTGAAAGGTGATGGCTTTCAGTCTGTCCTGAAAGGTGTGGTTTGGAACTGGAGGGATCCATTATAGAGGTCTTTTGTCTTTTTTCTCGACTTTTATCCATTGTTTGGCCTGGATAATATATCTGCAAGAATATTAGTATAACCAGGAATATACTTAACATCATATTGGTATATTTCAAGGTATAAGGCAATTCTTATTCTCCTGATGTTTTCTTCAGGATTATTAATAGTTCGTTTTTTCAAGAATTGGGATACTGCTTTGTTATCAGTTTCTATGATGAACTGCCTATTGAGCAAATATATTTTTAAACTCTTTATTGCTGATTTAATAGCCAACAATTCTTTATCATAAGTGGAATATCTTTGTTGGGGTTTATTAAATTTTCCCGAGGTATATGCTATAATTTCTTTTTGTTTAATTATTATAACTTCTGCCCAAAACATATCTGATGCATCTGTTTGGAGGGTTACTAAGTCATTTTCTTTGGGAAAATATAGTATTGTTTGGTGAGTAATTAGCTCCTTTATATGTTTTATCTCTTTTTCCTCTTCAGGAGTGAGCTGGATTCCTATTTTGTCTGTATTCCATTTTCTTGGTTGTTCACCATTTTCCATTTTATATTTAGATTGTTCTATAGTCAATTTTTCTTGTAAATTTTTGACTAGTTGGGATAGGTGAGGAATAAATTTCCTCCCATAATTTAAAAGACCCAAGAAACTCTGTAATTGTTTTAGAGTTTTAAATGTGTTAGGGAATTCCTTTATCTTGGAATATATATGTTGTTGTAATTCTATTTGGCCTTCTTTTATATATTTCCCAAGGAATTCTATTTCCTTTTTGAATAGATAAATTTTTGTAGGGCTTAAAATAATTCCATTATCAAGTAGTATTTTTGCTACTTGAAGTAAGTGTTGTTTATGTTCTTCCATTGTAGGAGAAAAAACTAGTATATCATCTATGTAAACTACTACAAAATGTAGATGTCCGAACATAGAATTCATCCATTTTTGGAATATTTGTGGGGCATTTTTCAAACCAAATGGCATTACTAACCACTCATAGTGTCCTTGGGGACAACTAAAGGCAGTTAATTCTATAGATTCTTTATTGGCTAGTTTTACTTGCCAAAACCCAGATTTAGCAAGCAATGACTGACAGTCTATGTGGAGCAAGATCTATTACCATCAGTAATAACATCATGCTCTATGATCATCTTTCTGCCATTGAATCTGTTCCAATAAAACTGGGAAAAGTCATCCCTTTTCTTACCAGTATTAACCTTGGGAGAATTGGACAAAAGGCAAGGATTGATTGCAACCAAGAAGGACTTTTCCAGACAAGATAAAAGCGTGGTGGGCCCATGCCACGCCAGAAGATTCCTTCTCATCTCCACAAGGACTACAATTATCAAAGATGGGACCCAGTAAAGGACAATCATGTAAACTTTTTCTGTACAAAGGACAATCATGCAGTCCTTTTTTCCTTTTCCGGTCCCCTTAGCATCATCTTACACTGCAGCCCAACGTGGTGAACGACTTATTTCCACCCACAACAACTGCACTTATCCTCTTACTATCTTCTCTAATACAGAAGAAATCATCCACAGTATGCTTAAACCATTATATTCAAATAACCCTTTATTATATTTTGATAGGGCACCAAGGTATTGTACCCTTACATTACTTGATCAATACAAAAATACTAATGTAAGATCAAACAGTATAATGGTATCCCCTATAGATAAACAAGAATTTTCAGCTCAAATAAAAGAGCTTTTATCTCTTAAATTAATACAGCCTAGCAGCAGTCCTCATTCATCACCTGCTTTTCTAGTCAGAAAACATGCAGAACAAAAAAGAGGAAAAGCCAGAATGGTCATTAATTATAGAAAATTAAATAGCTATACAAAGTTTGACGGCTATTTTATACCTGCTGCAGAACAGTTAATAAAGCAGATACAAGGATCCAAATACTATAGTAAATTTGATGCTAAATCTGGGTTTTGGCAAGTAAAACTAGCCAATAAAGAATCTATAGAATTAACTGCCTTTAGTTGTCCCCAAGGACACTATGAGTGGTTAGTAATGCCATTTGGATTAAAAAATGCCCCACAAATATTCCAAAAATGGATGAATTCTATGTTAGGACATCTACATTTTGTTGTAGTTTACATAGATGATATACTAGTTTTTGCTCCTACAATGGAAGAACATTATGAGATATTATTAATGATATTTGAACTCCAAACAATGGATGCCTTACATACAATCAATCTCTTTTTACTAGTAAAGAAGAAGAAGAATTGGTACCTCTTCCTCTTAAGATATATCAATATAATCATATTCCTCAAGTATACTAAACCTATTGCAGATTTGTTAGGAGTCCTAACAATGGACGATGAACGCCTGAAAAGGCTCAAATCCATGGCTGAAAAAGCCAAATGGACCACCATTGGAGAAAGCAAAAAGACCCCGCTACAAACGGGAGGTAGCAACCTAAAGAAGGCCCCTGAAAAAGGAGCAAATACTACAACAACCCAAGAAACTGGCACCTCTACCGAGGCAAAACCATTTCCCCCTTCGGGAATGACTCTACTACCAGTCCCCAACTCCACTCCAACATACAGCAATATTACTTCAGCACAAAGAAGAGTCCAGACGGCACAACCATCTAGACCCACAGCAGCAGCAGTAGTACGAGATTGGTACAATACCGACCTCAAGACAACCAATTCAAACATCTATGATAAATTGAATGGATGCTACCGTGCCATTCAATCCAATGACTTCCACTCTTCTAAGTATTGGTTATCCCAGATTGAGCAAATGGTGCTCTCTATGTATAACCACTACAATCAGGAAAAGACAGAGAAACAGAATATCACAAAGACAGTCCAAGACTTATGCAACTATACCCTAACAGCTCAAAGTGCAGATCTAGAGCAGAGAAAGGGAACTTGGTTCCAAGGCTCTACTCAAGACCAGACATTTCTGAGAAATATAATCCAGGATTTGGAAATCTCTGATCAGGTATACCATCCTTTACCTGAGTTTTACAAATTACTAGATCTTTGTAAAATACAAACAGAGAAAACCAGACAGCTGGAAGCCGAGATTACAGTCCACAAGATGATCGGCTTAAACCAACAAAACATGATCCCAGACAATCAGTTAAGGGATTTTTTTAGACAACTGGAAGCTACAGATGTTATCTCCATCCTTCAGGAGAACAAGCTCATCTTCAACAAGAATAATTCACCAAGAATTATTACTGGCTTTCAAGAAATACAACAGTGTGCCAAGGCCATTAAATTGGGTCTTGTCCATGAACTCTTCCTTAATTCATCTCATCCCGAAGAGTTCCAAGATATCATTCCACCTATTTGTCTGAAAATCATCAAAGCCTATACAACATGGTATCAGACAACATTCTTCTTCCGCATCTGGAGTACATGGGAAGAAAGAAGATATATTAAGGTCTATCCTTCCTACCAAATATGGGAGCTTCATAACTTCAATTATGTTCCCTCTCCCACATGTGAAGCACTGCCTGTTCTTGATCTAGAAGAAGAAACCAAGAAGGCAGCAAAAGAATTCTTTGATGAAGCATATAGCAAAGTCATCACTGGAGCTCATTCTATCAAAATAGAAGACAATGTCCTGTTTTATGATTTTATAGGACCAATTGATCCTGCAGAAAATAAAACTTCCAGAGTTTTGTCCTTTTTGAACTCTACACAATTGGGCAAAATAGGCTCCAAAGCAAAAGAAGAATTCTATGAAGATCTGGAAAGAACTGATGATGAAGATCTTGGTGCAGATAATAACCAAGACCCTCTTAATGAAGACCATGATCCGGATGAAGTCCTTGATGAAGATGCTCTACAAAATATCATGCAGGACTAAAAGCATGGTGGGCCCATTCCACTCAGCATCCACTCAAAGATTCCTCCTCATCAACTCCACCGACAAAAGGACACCAATCAATAGGGTGGGACCCTATAAAGGACAATAATGCAACCTTTTTCCTGTACAAAGGACAATCATATAGTCCTTTTTTCTGTACATCTTTTGTAAAGAAACTTTGTAAAAGATTCCTTCCTATCTGAAGGAAGTCTTTTGAAAACCTATAAATAAAGACATCAGATGAAGGGAGGAGGCAGAGAGCCTTTCCGAACTTCTTTTTTCTTAAGCTTACTTCTTCCTCTGATCTGCTTCTTAGTTTAAAATAGTGTGAATAAATAGTAGCGCTTTGTACTGGAGCAGAAGCTCTCCTGCAACTGGTATCAAATCCAATCTAGCAAATAGAATATTTGGAGTAAATATACATCCTGATTTTTGCATCAGCTTACATGACACAAATATTGAAAAAGCTTGTACCCTTTCTATAAATTTAAAAGGAATTGAAATGCTCCCTGGATCTCAAGTATTGGGAATACAATGGGAACATTGTTTAGCACTAAACGAAACATCTACTTTTAGATCTATCACACCTACACAGTTTATTAAACTCTTTGAGGTTGGGAATGGAAAAATAATCCAACCAAAATTGGTCAATATAAGACATTTGCGATATGATAATGAGATGCAAATATTCTTGAAAACTTTGAAACCAAAGACATATCTCCCTATAGAAACATTTATTGCTTCAGGCAATACTATTTCTACTACGATTATAAATCCAAGTATTCCAAGAAGTCTTAGTACCACTGAATATCGAAATACCAATATTTTGGTTGAACAAGCTAGACCTAGTATGTCTACCTTAGAAAATACTCCTCTTGAAGGAAGGACTCAAATTACAAGCTTCAGAGAGACAGAGCACAGCCATGTTTCGTTTCCTACCTCATGGCGTAAGATACTATTATCTAATTAGCTTAAGAAATTAAGGAAATAACATGCCTAAACAGTTTAGCCAGACTTTGCAAACCTTCTTAAGTTTTCCAAAGTTTTCTTCATCTTCTAAAGAAAGACTTGGATCTGTTAGAATGATAAAAACATCTTCGAAAAGTTTGAAAGAAACAAACTTAGATGAAATTGATTATCAGAAATATTTGAAGTATAAAACATTATTAGTTGAAGAAATAGAAGGTAAAATTACTTCTAAAGAAATTTTCAAATTTTATGAAGAAAATTCTGCTTCTATTATAGAAGAATTATCACTAAGGACTTCTTCTATGGTTCCAGTATGGATGTCATACATTTCTAAATCATTTAACCATATTGTTTTGATATTTACTCTACATTCAGTAGCATAATGTCCTTGTTTTCCACATTTAAAACATGTACAATTCTTTTTCATACCTGTTTGATTTGTTTTAATAAACTTTCGTTTACTAAATTTCTTTGACTTTTTGTATTTCTCCTTATTTTCAGGTTTCCATTTCTTTCTGGATACCTTGTATTTTTTTCTATTAGTAGACTTTATTTATGATTTTCATGTGGATGTCTATGCAGTGTACAACATATCTAGTGTTCTCTATCTATATTTTACTTACTATTTTTATAAGTTTAGATAATAAATTATATAGTTGTATGTTATTTTTATGTTCTCTAAAATAACATTTTTCTAGGTCATATTCGATACATCCGATGTTTATATGGATAGGTTGATGTCCAATAGTTCAGGAAGAAGTATATCTATTAATTCTAAGAGTATGGAAGCTAGCTTTGAGGACATTAATAATGATGGCAGCAATAATGGTATACAACCACGGCTGGGCATGGAATTTTCCACATATATTGCTGCTTACAATTTTTTATAATATCTATGCAGAGGTAAAGGATTCAGTGTTCGTATAAGTTTGAGCAATCATTCTAAAAAAACAAGGGAACTCATATCCAAGACGTTTCTGTGTAATAAGGCAAGAAATCTTTACTTGATCATCAAAGGGATATAAGAGTACGTTTTGAAGCCAGGTTGCGTGTTAGTTGAATCAAAACAAACACATGGTTGGTAAGTAAAATTGTTAGTGAGTATACAAATCATGAGTTTACTAACCCAGATAAGATTATGAGGCATTATTCTCATACAAAGTTACATTGAACAAAAGATTGCCAAGATATTATGGATAAGTTACAGGATGCAAAACTTAATCCATCTACAATTTCACGGGTACTAAATATTGCAAGTGGGAGTGAGGAGGAAGCCATCCTACTGTAACAAGTTAGTGATCATATAGGAAAGCATAGGAAGAATAATATGGGTAATGAATGTGTATCTGTGATTTGTCAATTTCTAGAGAAAAGGATATATAATCCTGGTTTTTATTTTGCAATTGAATTAGATAGTATAGGGACTACGAGAAGCATTTCTGGGTAGATGGACGGTCCAAAGCCTTATTTTTAAAGTTCGTTAATGTTGTCGTTTTTGATGTCACATATAGAACTAAAAGTTAGCTCTACCATTTGCTCCATTTACGGACGTTAATCATCATAGACGGTCAAGCTTGTTTGGTTGTGCACTACTCGCAGATGAGGAGGAAGACATATTTGCGTGGTTGTTCAATGAGTGGTTAAAGTGTATGAATGGATAGCACCACTTGCTATTATCATTGATCAAGATAAAGCTATGTGTAATGCAACTGAGTGTTTTTCCAAACACTCGACATCAATATTGCAATTGGCATCTTGGTTTTCATGTTGCTGAACATATATTGTTCTTACAAAGGCTTTATGGGGTAAAGTTCGAAGGCTATTTTAATAGTTGGCACTATAGTAAGACAATAGAAACTTGTATCCAACACTGGCAAGAGTTTAAAGATAAATTCAATATAAAAGAGGATGATAAAGGTTGGTTATAAACTATGTATAAGGAACAGAAATATTGGGTTTCATGTTATTTAAAAGATATCTTCTTTGCAGGAATGACATCAAGCCAGTACAACGAGATTATGAATACTTTCTTTGATACATATGTTAATTCTCATACCATGTTACTAGATTTTGTGCAACAATATGATAAAATGGTGCTTTGTTGTTGTGCAAAAGAATTTGAATGAAGATTCTTCTTCAATGGAGACAAAGCCTATTATGCATTTACATCATCCAATTGAGATTTAAGTAGGAGAATTATATACGAGGGCTATTTACGATAGATTTCAAGACGAACTTAAGAAATGTGGATCTCTATCTCATGATAGCATTGAAAAAGAAGCATCAGTTGTTTATTATATAATTGGTTCTCACTCAGATGATAGGAGTAAATGAGAGAATGTTGCTTATGATCAGAATGAAGAAGTGAGAGTCACATGTACATGTGCAGTTTTCGAGAGTGAAGGCATATTATATCGGCACATACTTCACATTATGATACTGAACCAAATAATAAGAATTTGGAACATTATATTCCACACAGATGGAAAACGACTACAAGGCATCGAAACATTGGTGCTGCTAATATATTGATAGGATGAGTATCTTGGGTTCTTGGGCTCTTATAGCAAAATTTAACATATTATATCGGCACATACTTCACATTATGATACTGAACCAAATAATAAGAATTTGGAACATTATATTCCACACAGATGGAAAACGGCTACCAGGCATCGAAACATTGGTGCTGCTAATATATTGATAGGAAGCATAAATAACAATGAGGAGCAGATGAGTATCTTGGGCTCTTATAGCAAAATTTAACAGTGTAATGGAGTTGGCAGTTTCCTCATCTACTCTCCTAGAGAATCTTGAGAGTTTCTTATCTGAGAAGGCAAAAAAAGATGTGAAAATAAAAAATGCAGAGCAGATTGAAACTACAACCAATTTGGATCTAGCACACCCATTTTACATACTATAGAGAATTCGTGATCCTTTTAGACCTGCAAAAACTAAGAGTCATCCAAAGAAACTCAGTAGATTAAAGCTTGGACCTATGAAAGCGTAAGATGCAAAAGAAATACAGAAAAGGACATGCAGCAGATGTTATCAATTAGGTCACTATAGAACCAATTACACTAATCCAATAGATACTAGCCAAATAACATAGCATGGTGCATCTAATTTTGTTTTTTTAATCCATGCTAGTTCTTATTTTTAACCAAGTTTCCTCTTTTGAATTATTCATTTATAATTGCTGATGGAGGCAAATAGTGGTTCTTTATATTGTTATTTTTCATCCATAGTTCATCAAGTTTCTAATTTGAAGGTATGTTCATCCGTTGATTGATATAGTATGTATCTCTTTGCTAGTAAATTTACTATTTTTTATAACTTCGTTAAAAATTTTGTTGCAGATGTCAAGAAACAGGAGATGGATAATTTTATAAGAGTTATATTGGAGTAAAATGAAGTACTTAGTTTTGAAGGTTTTTGTATTATTAGGGTCTAGTGAATAAACGAACGCTCTCGTTTATGAATAAAATAAAGTTTGGGACACATTTTTGTGTTTTAGGGGGCTATTGACTTTGGGTTATTTCATCCATCAATGAATTGAGCAATATGATATGTGTAGTTGAATGCTTTATCATGCAGCCTACACATTTTGGGATATCTGAAGAATCAAACTTGTATAACTTCAAATAGTGAATAAAGATGGAATCAGGTTTGAGTTAGAACTAACCTTCTACTATTAAAAATTATTGCTAAATATTTTTATGTTATAGGTAGTTTGCATTCGCCTCTCAATGTTTTATTTTTAGATTTCAGTTTACTTTAGATATGGTCATATTCACATTCATACTCGAACCTGAAAGGATTTGCAATAGGTTGCCATTACATGATCAAAGAAACTTTTCACACTTGAGGTTGGATTCATTTATTCCAATGGATAGTAGTAATTTGTTTCTACAATGTCATTTGGAGAAATTTTTCGTAAGTACATTGTACGTGTATAATTATTGATTTTAATTATATTTTGGGTTTTATAGATTCCTTGTGGATATTTCATTCACACCATATTTTTGAATCCCAAGCTTCTGATGACTACACAGACTAAATTTTCTTAACTCGATCTGATGAATAAAATGTTAGTATAAGAAACTTTTAGATTTTGTTTTTTCTCCCATATCCTTCATTTCTTAGTGCTGCGCATTATATATATATATATATATATATATATATATATATATATATATATATATATATATATATATATATATATATATGAGAAAACGGGAAATACACTGGCGGTGAAGGAAGCTTCCTTCACCGCTGCTTAGGTGGCCCAATAAAATTATTACACGTGGTGTCATTTAAGAGAATTCGTTTATTTGTTACCTTGAATGACGCCCCGTGTTATAATTTTATTGGCCCGCCTAAGCGGCGGTGAAGGAACTCCCTTCACCGCCGGTGTATTTCCCGTTTCCCCTCTCTCTCTCTCTCTCTCTCTCTCTCTCTCTCTATATATATATATATATATATATATATATATATATATATATATATATATATATATATATATATATATATATATATCTGAGCTCTATTTTAGGAGGAAAAAAATGTGTGAAATATAATGCTGATGATAATGATCTGATTATATCCCCATGCCACAACCGTACACCTGATGTTTGATTTTAGCATACTGTGCTTTAAAATGCATACATGAAGTAGATAGCATATTTTTGAGCCTTCAAATTTAGAATCACATGTGCTGTCTCCCAAAGGGTGGCCTTGGAGGAGTGTAAGTTTGTTCCCTTGCCAGTTGGGGTTGCCCTGGAAATAGTTTGTTTGTAAAGTAGAGATAAGGCTGTGTACCTCAGATCCTTCGTAGACCCGGCAATGCGGGAGCCTCATGCACTAGATTGCCCTTTCTTATGTGTTCTTAGCTGTTCTTTTTCCCCTTTATATGACTTTCAAATACATGCAGGGCTCATTTTATCGTGGGTTGATAGCTGAAGAATCTGAACGTGTCCATGGATATGATTTTGATCATCCAGGTAATTTTTATTGTCATACCAATTTGACGTTAATTCTTATGATTTTGTTAGGGAAAGTAGGCATTTGGCACAGATTGGTGTGCCACTAACCAAGATTTCAGATTTCTTGTGTATTAATTTGAATTTATGCAGTGTTGAAATCAGGTTGTAATTGGGATATATTTTCCCTCCCTTTCTCTAATGAGTTTTAACATATGTTGTCACTCCCTTTCTTTATTGCAACTGGGACATATTGTGTTACATTTTTTATCTAGTATTTTATATTTTACATTTGTAACAGTTCTTTTTCATCTATGGAATACCATATAAGATTTTGTATGTATTTGCAGGTAGTGAAACCCTTTCCTGAGCCAAGACTTCAAGAAAAGTCAATTTCATTTACTCCGACCACCCCATTTCTCGATGAACCATGGAAGCCCTCTTCGATACGGAGGACTTAGAAGTGGCATTTGGGGGGTAGAAATCAAGTATGTTTCAACTCTACAGTCTATGATGCAAGGATGAGAGAAGATGACAAAAAGATGCCTCTCTTTTGGGCCAGAGGGGATGTATCACCACCAGCAAACGTTCCTGACTTCAACTTCAATGTCAACCAACTATTCAGCCCCAGATAGTTTAGAGAAGTTGGCGATAAATGACAGTGGTGCAACTGATGTAAGTTTGAAATGGTTGATGTTGTTCAATTTTAGTGAATGAGTGTAGACACAAAAAAGGGGGTGGGCGCCTTGCCTCGGGGCCGCACGTGCACCTGGGTGCGCGCCTCACAAGCGCTGTGTGCGTGCCCCATGAGGGTGCTGCGCATGTCCAGACATGGGTAGTTTCGTGCTTGCCCATAATGTTTTGAGGTGGAGAGATTTTGAGTGAATAGTTACTTTCCCTCAATCTATAAAAAAAAGGAGAAAAAAAAAAAAAAAGAGGAGAGCTCAAAATGATCACAGAGTTCAGAGAACAGAGACGGAGTTCACAGAAATAGAGAAGTCCAGAGTTCCCTTTTTTTGGTCTTCTTAAGGGCTTGGTGTAAAAAAAGAGTTTCTCATCGGATCGTCAACGGAGTGTAAAATCAAGGTTCACCACTACTAGAACCTCACAAAATTAAAACAGAAAATTGAGCAATCTCTCTTTCCTATTATTGTAATTTGGAGTTATTTGTAATTTTTTATAGCTATATTTCAAAGTAAAATTGCAGTGGAAGGAAATTTCTAAATTTTGGACATACAAGAATTGACGACTACGGTGAGAGCCTCTCTTTTCACAGTAGAGAACGTGGTGGCACAATCTAATAGGAAACCTATTGGATCAGTGTTAAGACTTTGGTCGTTGAAGTCGACCAATAAAGGTAAAAGGAATATCATTATTCAAGTTCCTCTGGCTTGAAACCTAGGCGTCATCGCTGGTGGACAACTGAAAAAAGTGAGGCGTCATAGCCCACTAAAACTAATAAGGTGTCATCGCCTGTCAAAAAATATGAGGTGTCATTGCCCATGACAAAAGATAAGAAGTTATCGTCTATCAACAAAAAGAAAGTGTTATCGCTTCTGAACAAGGATATGGCGTCATCACTTATCCCCAAGCCAAACTCATCATTAACGTGATCGTAAAAGAGAAATCAAGATAGTCGAAGAAGATGCAAGGCCCAATGGGCACGCCTCAATATTATAAAAGATCCGTTCATTAACAAATTACAGTCAAAAAAGCTCTGCACAGAGATCTCGCACTCCCTGTGCCCACCCGCAGACGTGCCCGCAGAGAACGCGGAGCACGCACCAGCAGGCGATCATGTAGAGAGCACTAGTGCGACCTCGTGCTTGCCTGCAGTGCGCATGTGTGCCCATAGTCCCATGCGCCCCCTCGCACGCGTGCCATCAGGCGCACACGCGGGGAGCGTGCAGCGCGCGCTTGCGCTCCCGCGCGCGCCCTCATGTGTATGCACAGGGAGCACCCAGCACGTGAATAGGGAGTGCGTAGCGCGCTTCTGCGCTCTCTCTCAAGCGTACGCTTTCCCCGTGCACCTCGCCGCATGCCTCCTCAAACACTCACAAGGGCATTTACTCTTCTTCTAGTACCTGAACACGAATCTTCAAGATCTTCTTCAGATGATAAACACTTCCAAGATGCACTTCCAGTCTGTCTCCCCTGTGTAGATTATGAGGCGGATAGTCTCCTTAATACTAATTTTAAGGCGCGCCCTCTGCATGCTCGTTCGAATGCAAAAGTAGAGGTGCGCAATCAATGTGCTCAAAAACATCCTCTAATGCACAATTCAGAGGTGTGCGGTGCCTGGACAACTGCACAGGCCAACGTGCACTCTAGATGATGTTATAAAAGATATAGAAATTGTCCCAATACAGAGATATTAGTTAATTCTGAAATACTGTAAACTAATCAGTAGTATGAACAAAATTTGTAACGCAAAAAACGTCAAGTTTTAAATATGCATAAGAACAATTCCCAAGACTTGAGGGAATATCTGATTCAGAAGAGGAGCGCCATTCAACCCACTTCTCAATATCAGTGTGAACGGTTGATTTCGGCCATACTATTAACTTGTAACTGCATGTTAAAGTCGTCCATTTTTTATCATGTTACCGAGCGGACTGTAAGAAAGATATACTCTAGAACTAATTCGCCTGCTCCCTCATCCAATATGGTTAGGAAGGGCCAAGAAGTTGTCGAGATGGAATCTGCAGATGCTGAATTCACTCCTGAATTAAAAGGATTGTTTGTTGAGTTAGAGGGTGTATATCAATACATTCGAGTCAGGAAAGGGGTCACCATACCGTTGGATTACAAATGGTTGGCCAGAGAATCCGATGATGATAAACATAGACACTTTGCTATTGTGTCTTTATTTTCTTCAAATTCAAATAGAGAGACGTAGGCTATGGTAAACATGGTCAATATTCCAGAAGAAGTCTCAAAGAGGCTTGAGAGACAAGAACAGTGTCTCAAGCAGCAAGAGGAGACTATGGAAGAGATGAAGCAACTCTTGATCGAGTTATTGGCTTGAACTAAGAAAAGTCAATCATCGTCGTCCACTTCTAATCGACGGGAAGGAAACCAACCTGTTTGTGAAGATGTTTGTGAAGATGAAAAGGATGAAGACGAATATGAGGAGCCACCTCATCACTCAGAAGAAGATGAGAAGGTGGGGCTCGTCATCAACCATCATGTTGAAAAGATGGAAAAGATGAAGAGCCAATTGTAAGAACTTCTCACTGCAAGAAGTGGGGATAGTGCGTCCCTATCCCATAAAATGGGATACTATGCCATATTCTTCGAACTACAAGCCGTTGAATCTCCAGTCATTTGATGACAAAGGTTTCCACAACAACACATCTTCTATTTCCTGTCGCAAATAGGATACTTAATGGGGCATGATCCAACTCTAACTAAGATATTTGTGAGTACCCTGAAAGGACCCGCATTTATTTGGTTTATGCAATTGCCTCAATGGACAATTAAATCATGAGCTGATGTAGAACGTGAGTTCTTAGTCTGATTATTCTAGGATGAGACTGAAGTGTTTGTGCCATTCTTGCTAGCAGCAAAGTAAGGAGAAGGCGAGACAGTAAAAATCTTCATTGAGCGATTTCAAGAGCTCTTCATGCGATGTCCCCATGGCATGATGCATGAAATTCTCATGGACATGCCGACACAACTTACTGACTGATATTCTGGTCAAAATGGGTTCGGTCGAATCGAAGTCCTAGAGAGACTTGCTCGAACAAGGTGAGCAAGTCGAGGACATATTTCGGCACCTCAAAGAGCGATCCGCGAGAAGAGGCACTACAAACAAAGCTCCACCCCAGTCTTCCTGTTCCAAAAGAAAAGATATAATGGCAGTGGAAATCACGCTGAAGTTGAAGAATGCGCCAACTAAGAGTAACCCAGCGAGGCCATCCAGACCTCAGAGGCAGTATTCATTTAAAAATGAACATACTACTTTTATGTTTAATTTGCTCATCAAGCATAACATGATCAAGTTGCCCGAGAGCAAGAGATCTAAAGAAGTTGGAAAAACTAATGATCCAAACTACTGCTTATATCACCAGATAGTAGGTCACCCCACTAATAATTGTTTTATTCTTAAAGATAAGATTCATACACTGATTGATGCTGGAGTAATTCAGCTCAAGGCTGAGTAAAAAAGGGTTACAGCTAATGCGGCTACCTTTCATGTGGGTGGTCTAGATATTCCATTTGGGCTCATGCCTATTCCAAAGGTGAGCTCAGTGTGGTTAATTTAGACCCCCATAACCAGCTGATTAAAGGGCTAGCCCCTTTTACAACTGAAAAGCAAGAGGTCCTTTGGGTGCATCCAGACCTTTTCAAAGATGAACAATAGACAATAGTGGTATCAAAAAAAAAAAAAAAAAACCAAAGTGAAGGGAAGACAGCACACGTGCAACACTGTCTCAGCAATAATTGAGAAGGACCCAGATGATGCGCCTTTGTTAACAGATTCTTAAATAGAGATGACTACTCTAGTAATAGAGTATGAAACTGTACCTCTCTCGGGCACTAGATCTGGAAGACAATATCTGAAGGATTATGGATATGCAGAAGTTGGCCCCTCCAAGTTAACAGAGGAGGCTAATGAGAAAAGAACCAAATAGACTTTTGACAAGAGAAAGTAGGAGGTTAGGTGTAGCCGAGCTCTGCGGTAGGATGCTCTTGAAGAGCAAAGCTCTTCATTTCAATTTGATGTTCTAGCACAGCTGGTGAATATTCCAGCAAGAATAACTTTATACGAGTTATTGTGCTTATTCAAGTCCACAAGAGACACTTTAAGGAAAGCTTTAGTAGACTCAAAACTTTCCTAGCTCATCTTCTAGAAGAGGTTGAGGAGGCATACCCACATTGCAACTTAGTAGAGGGACATGCCCTTTATATTACTTTTATGCCAGAGGACATGTAGTTGAAGAATATTAAGCATAATAGGCCTCTGTACTATACGTGGTATATTGGCTCGACCGAAGTGGGTTAGATTCAAATTGATCCAAGGTCGGCCTTAAGCATTGTGCCGCGAAGGCTTATGCAGTTCCTCGAAATCCCTCCCCACAGATTGACTTCAACCAATACTACCATTTTTGGTTTCAACACCAAAGGTAGTCATCATTTGGGAAAGATCAGGCTCAGATGTCAAATTGGAGTTCTTAAGTGCAAAGTGACTTGCTATATGATTGATGCAGACACTTCGTACAACCTCCTTCTAGGGCGACCATGGATTTATGGCAACATAGTTGTTCCGTCTTCTCTGCATCAATGCATGAAATATGTAGATGAAGATGGAGAAGTATGCACTCTAATTGCTGAGAAAAAACCATTTAAGGATATTGAAAATTACTTCGCAGATGCTTTCTTATATACTGAGAGTGCTGAGATTGATCCACCACTACATGATGAATATGATAATGGTAATGAAGCTGACACTGAGCCCTCGTTAGTGTCCGAAGTTTACTTCTCTCGTTCATGTCTGAAGGGAAAGAACTGGATTATTATTACAAAACTGGTAGGGGGTTGGGATATGTCACAATACCCGATCCTTCGGATATAGATGACATGATCTGTCAAAATACAGAAAACTTCGATTGGGACTTAGATATTAGTCTGAGGGTATTATCGAATGAGATAGTCGCGAACGTGACATTTGCCAGCCTGACTCAAGATAAAAATGATGAACTGATTCTTCCCCAAAATGAAGCGTTAGTTAAGCATTTTGATGCCCAATAGAATATGCGCTTCAAGCAGCGCGAACCACTCACTGAAGACAAGGTGATTTAAGAAAACATGGGTGATGAAGCTAATTCTAAGCTCATATTCGTAAGTGAGAGTTTGTCTATCGATGAAAGAGAAGACCTTATAGCTTTTGTTCGAGAATATATTGACGTATTTGCTTGGAACTATGAAAACATGCCAGGCTTAAATCCTCCAGTTTCTATGTATCGGCTTAATATTAAGTTAGATGCAAAACCAGTGAAGCAATATCAAAGAAGATTCCATCCAGAGTTAATGAATCGATCGAGAATGAAGTTAAGAAGCTTATACAGTCTGGCTTTATCCAAAAAGAACAATATCCTGATTGGGTAGCGAATATTGTTCCTGCTCCCATGAAGAATGAAAAAAAATTCAAATTTGCATTGATTTTCGAGTTCTCAATGCGGCATGCCCTTAAAATGAATTTTTGCTTCCAGTAACGGATGTCATGATTGAAAACACCTGCAGATTCGAAAGGATGTCTTTCATGGACGGATTCTCTGGGTATAATCAAATCAAAATATACCCTGAAGATGAGAAGCACACTGGTTTTAGAACACTGTTAGGCATGTACTGCTATACAGTTCAATTTAAAGATTGCAGATGCAACATATCAACATGCTATGAGCACAATTTTCCTCGAGTATCTCCGTAAAACAGTAGAGTGTTATGTAGACGACCTTACTATTAAGAGTCGCAACAAAGACAATCATCTCCGAGATCTGAAAATGGTGTTTGATATTTTAAGAAAATACCAATTAAAAATGAATTCGACTAAGTCTTTTCTTGGTGTCTTTAGTGGTAAATTTCTTGGATTCATTATTACATCCAAGGGTATCTATTTAGTCTCAGAAAAGGTAAAAACAATTCAAGAGATGCAGCCACCTGGAAACCTCAAAGAATTTCGAGGATTATAAGAGAGGCTAGCATACATTTATAGATTTATCATTAATATTTCAGGGCAATATCAACCCTTCTCCAGGCTAACAAAGAAGGGGGCATCATTTGTTTGAGATGAAACTTGTCAACGAGATTTTGAGAATCTTAAAAGTACCTCACAAAATCTCTGGTGCTGGCAGCCCCTGTGTTCAGAAAACCATCCTGGATATATGTTCGAGCAATGGACCATTCACTTGGTGTTCTGTTGGTCCAAATCAATGAGTCAGGCCACGAGTAAGTCATTTACTACCTTACTGGAACTATGGTAGGCGTCGAGCATCGGTAGAGAAAGAGTTGGCACTACTATTCACATTTCAGAAAATGTGACACTATTTAGTGGGCCAAACAATCCATGTAATTTCTCAAGTAAATCCCATGAGAGTACTTATGCCTAAACCTGAGTCACTCAATTGTAGGTTAGTTAATTGGTCAATCCTTTTATCGCAATATGAAATGTGATTTATACCGTAAAAGGTGATCAAGGGACGAGCCATTACTGATTTCCTAGCGGAACATCCCATCTCCGAATCCTCTAAATTTTACGACGATATTCTAGATGAATTAGCAAAAGTCAACATGATTTTCGAAGTATTTAATGAGATCGACACAAAAAGTGGTGCATCAGTCAGCCTTGATTGGCTAAAAGAGCATTTCGATGGTGTGGTCGACACCGACTCTAAACATAGGATTTCGCTTTGCAAGGGCATATTTGCTTTATCTTCTTGGATGAACTCTTCTCGGGGATAAGAGCGGTACAAAGTGTCGATCGATTACCTCACTCTCCTACACGATCTCGAAAATGTCCACATGTTCACATGGGATGTTGGAGCTCTTGCTTGGTTGTATAGGCAGATTGGACCTGTTTCTTGAGCCTGGGTGGTGAAGATTGTTGGGAAAAAGACATTGCTTCAGGCTTGGATGTTTAGCCATTTCCCATCATTCATGGCTGTGTCAAACCATTCCTTTAAAGCAGACGATCTACATGCTTGCTACTACTTGAGCAGATGGGACACTAATGTGTCTCGTTCACGTGTGCGCACAATTTGGTCAAGACTCGGCCAACTCACTCCAAATGAGGTTTAAGTATTGACAATTTGTCTAGTTAATTAATGTTTTTTAAAGATCCATGTAATTAATTAGGTTTCCTATTTATCAAAACTTGTAGGTTACTTGGAATCCCTACGAAGCTTACAGAGAGACACATCCTTTCAAGGAGATTTCTTTTTATATGGGTACTCTAAAAATGCAGCATGTGGTCAAGCCTTATAACCCTGTGTACGTGCTCAGGCAGTTCGGTTGCAGGCAGTACATACCATCTACACCATTCTCCCCATCACGTGAATCTTGAGGTCTAACCGACAACCAATGTTCAAGAATGCATTTTCAGTATACGTGCGGTCCAAGACTGCATAACGCATAATCGGATTATGCACCGATTATACGGATTACGCGGAATTATGCGGAATATTAATATTTTAATATATATTAATATAATAATTATAAAAAAATGGATATATTAATGTTATAAAACTCTAAAAAATTATAAATAATAATCGTAAGCATATAAAATTAATATAAACTGACTCTACATAAGAAATTAAAAAGATAGAAAGACTTATCTCTTAACTCCCAATGTAAAAAAAAGAACGACGCATGTATATATGGATAAAAAATGTCGCTCACCTGCAAATCAAAAAGAAAAATTAAATGAGAATCAATATATATGATATATAAGAAAGTTTTAACACATAAAAATGAACAATGATGTACAAATGAACATATGACAATAATTCACACATTGCTAATACATATTTGTATCAACTACATAAGTAATTAGTTTTACGTATTCAAAAACTAATACAAGTTTTTGTCAAACACAGTTCATCCCATTCAACAAATTCTCTACTCATCCTCATTGTCATCTTCATATTGAACATTATTTTCCAACTCCTCAGAGCTATCATCATTATCGTCATCGCATCATCACCCTTTTCTTCTAAAACAGTTCTAACTTGATCATGTTCAGGAAGATCTTCAACAACTGCACTGGATGAATCCTCTTATGTTCTCCTTCCTGCTGCAGCTCTCCTTCTTAGCGTCCTTTTACTCCTCCTGAGTCTATTTTCGTTAGCTCCACTCGCCGCAGCAACAAGATCCTATGCCAAGTCGGAACCAGGGAAGATCTCATCTTAGTCATCATTCTCTATTTCTCTAACAAATTCATCTTTTCAGTGCAAAGCTCTGGAATCATCTAAAGCAACAGCACATTCTTACTATCCCATCCTTCTTCTTCACATTCCTTTTCTGTGCCATTTTTTTGTTAAACTGAACGAAAATGAGATCATTCAACGTTTTAGCATCCAGTTTCTCTTCTTTGTATGTATCTATAAATTTATATATGATTTTACACAAGAAAAAAGAGAAGGTTAGAGTGTTAACTCTGAAAATAATGTAATTGAAAATTATAAAATATATAATCATTGTAGTAGTAATGTAGTAATTTGTATTTACCGCTTCAAATACACTAAAATTTTTCTCGCACCCTGAAGAGCTACTTGTCAAGTTTAAGATCTTAATTGCTATTTGTCGAAGCTTTGGTGCCTCTCCTCCATAAAAATCCCACCAATGAGCTATTAAAGCAACATATAACAATATGTTAATAATTAGAAAGAATAGAATTTAATATTAAATTTTTTTAAATTTCATGTATAAAGTTTACGTGAATCGAAATTATCTGTGCCATTAAAACTCAATCGGTACCTTTCCGCCATACCACTCCCCATAAGTCCCCCTTTATCTTTGTAGGCAATAAATTCATTCGAGCCAATCTAATGTTGGACGTCATGCTCAGGATAAAATATGCATATGCACTGCATGATGACATTTCTTACTAGTGTATTATCTTGGACTGTCTTATCCCTATAATAATAATAAGGATTAAGATAATATGCCATCAAATGCAATATGTTATCAAGTCTGCTCCTGGATTCTTTCTCAATTATATTAATAATTGGTCTAAATACAGACTCTTTGTGATTGCAAGCAGCTTTGATCTCGTCCTTTGCATCTTCTAGCATTCCATATACATAACCCACTGAAGGTCTACGATCAGCATCAACAATTCTCAACAATTTAAATAAATGATTATATACCTTCAGAAACTTTTTAATGTCTTTCCAAAAGGAGTCAGAATATATTGTGGTTTTAGTTGACTTGCCATTCTCTGTCTTGAACCATCTGTTATCCCACTTATCTGAAGAAACCATTATAGCCAACTGTGATTTTTTATCCACCAAGCAACTCAAGCTTAGAAAGGTGGTGGCAAATCTGGTGATTTCTGGACGAACAAGTTCCCTCCTATTTGTAAATGAGCGCATCAAAGCCAGTGATGCGCATAAAGAAAAATTGTCATTGATCTTGCCTTCTCAATCACTGCTTTATATTTTGGTATTTTACTAATACCCTCCAACATGAGATCTATAGTGTGGGCTGTACGACTAGTCCAAAATATATTAGGCCTCGTTTCCTTCAACATATTTTTCGCTACCATGTTGGATGGGTGGTTATCAGTAACCACTTGCAGCACGCACTTCTCACCCACTTATGTAATACAGTTTTCCACCCAATTCAATATAAATTCGCCAGTGTGTGCATTGAGTTCTCAATGGATTTAATGAAGCATGTGCCGCCCTTGCTATGGACACATGAATTCATCATACTTCTATGCTTTCTGTCAGTCTAACCATCAGTCAAAATACTGCAGCTATATTCATCCCATGCTTTCTTTCACTTCTCCAAGCTATCTTCAATTTTTTTGTATGCCTTATCTAAGAGAAACACTCTCAATTGAAATTGGCTGGGTCCCTTATACTCTGGACCGTGCTTGCCGACAGCCTCGCAAAATAAATCAAACTCCTCACAGTCTAAAATGTTAAAAGGTATGCCTTTGGTATATGCCCACATAGCCGCATAATCATGCGCCAACTCCTTCCACTTTCTTTTCTCTCCTTCATTGATCACTGTCTGTTTCCATTTACCTTCATCCACCAGTTTGTTCAGCGGACCAGTAACACGAGGCCTATGATCTCCAGTGAGTTCGAGTTCTGCTGTCTCTCTTTCTATAGATATTTGCACCTCTTTCCGCTTGTCAACTTTCCACTTGTCAACTTTTCTCTTTTTGATTCCTTCCGAATTCTCCCTGCATATATGCCTCTCTTCATCTGTGGCAAGCACACATGCAGATATTTCTCCTCCAATTCCTTCAATATATTGCTTTAATCTGTTTATTCCTCCTTTAATAATCTTATTATATTTGATGCATTTCACATCATTATAGGATCTTCTTCTTATTAGCCTTCCATAATTCCTTCCAATATCATTTAATCCTGGTGATTTCAATGGAATCTGACTTTCTTCCTCACTCGATGGATTTGGTCGTCCACAACTAATTGAATTAGAGGCCATAGATGATGACATACAAATTAGAGGCGTTAAAGAAATTCCTACATCATCATTGAGAGAAACAATTAATTCTAATAACTCAACAAATAATTCATACAATTATTAAATGAGATGGTGACTGTAAGTAGGCTAATTCATGTCTGAAAGGGTAAAGCAAGGCTAAAGTAGGCTAATTATGATACTCAACCTAAACTGAAATCGAGTTCTTAATCCTTGAGGAAAACATAATAAGTTTGTAACTTTGCTACCATTTCATTGTAATGAAATTGCTAATGACCAGAGAACCAGTTCCATCTAGAATAAAAATGACACTTCAAAATACTACTCCCAAATAAGATAACTATGTTTCAGTGTTTATTGTTTAAATTCCAAAGTATCTACTTGACCATCCTATATCACTTCATCAAAAATTTAATTGAGAAGTTTTCCATAAGAAAAAATAGATAACTACCTGTAATCTACTGTCTAAAATTCAATTGAGAAGTTTTCCAAAGTATCTACTGTCCACTACCTGTAATCCAGAATGCAGAAAATTTACCTCTTTTTCCAACTCCAAATTATTCTATGTTTATGAACAAATTAAATTGATTAACTGATTACTAAGTTTACTAGTTTAGTAAACAACAACTACAAAATTCGTTCAAAACAAAAATTAAACTCAGCAGCTACAAAATAATTATTAACAACAGTTACAAAATTCTCAAAAAAAAACAAAATTCCGAAAAAATCCAACTAAAGAAAAAAAATCCAACTCCAAATTACTAGTTTAGTCCAAATTATTATTAACAGCAGCTACAAAATTTCCAAAAAAAAAAATAAAATTAAACTCAGCTAAAGAATTTAATCCGTTCAAAACAAAAATTGAACTCAACTAAAGAAAATACTAAAAACAAAATAAACTCAGCTAAAGAAATTACCAAGGAGAGAAAGCAGCGAAAGTCAGAGGCTTCGAGCTCCGATTGGACTCCGATCAGACGAGTCTAGGCAAAGAATTGGGGGTAGAGGGTAGCCGGTAAGATTCCGAGCTCCGATTGGACTCAAGAGGAGAGATGATTTAGCCCGATCCGAACAGAGAAGGAAAATTAGGGTTTTTTTGGGAGCGATCGAATTTTTTCGCCTGAGGTCGCAGGAGCTCCGATTGGACAAGTCTAGGTGAAGAACTGGTGATAGAGGGTAGCCGGTGAGAAAAATAGCTCCGATTGGACTCAAAAAGGGAGAAGATTTAGTCGATCGGAGAAGAGGAGAAGGGAATTTAGGGTTTTTCGGGGGCGAGAGATTTTTTCTGCTGGTGTCGAAGAATCGGGTTGGGACTCGGGAGACAAAAGGAAATCGGGTTTTAAGTAACGAGTAAAGATAACGGGTCGGGTTGGGTTGGGTTTCATATGCAGACTTGTTTTCGTTGCGACCGCATAATCGCATTATGCGGATTATGCGCCGCATAATCGCATTATGCAGATTATGCGCCGCATAATCTGATTATGCGGTCGCATAATTGCCCTGTCCGCATGGACAGGGCGATTTCCCCTTTTTTCGCATTTTTCACCCGCATTCGCTTATGCGGGCGCATATGCACCCTCATAAGCCGCTTTTTAGAACACTGCCGGCAACATCTACTTTGTCTCCTGTGGACACACTAAGAAGATGTGGATTAATTAGGTAGATCATGTGCCCACTTAAGAACAGCGTAGAGGCAATGGCCGACCACTCAACGGAGAACATGGCATATTACATGTTCGTGGTTTGCTAAAGTGTCGTGGGGGTTTCATTGTGACAGTCTTGGAATAAGCTCGTCCAGAGGAAATAACCCCAGCCAACCCCTGAGGAGCAGATTAGGTAAAGTAATTTAAATAAGCTTTGGTTCTGTGATTTATTTAAATTAGTTTATCTAATACCTTGCTTTATGCACAGAGATATGCCCAAACGCTTGCTATTATGGTTCCACTTTTGAAGCAAGGAGAAAGGGCCTTTCAAGTGGCGGCATTGGATGTTATTCTCAGCACTTGGAAAAATTAAATCAGTGCTAACAGGTTGTACACAGCCTGAGAAGCAACCCGAGCCTGAATCACCGGATGAGGCCGTAACAACCTGCCCAAGGCGACAGCCATCTTGGAAAATCCGTAGTCAGTAGATCATGTGTTTTAGGGGTTAGCGTCTAACAAAAATGATGTTCAAATTAAATTAGTTTCTGAGAACTCCACCTTGTATATTGAAATATTCATGTTTTAAGTTGTCAAAAATGAATGTTAATTTTTCATTACTATCGCTCTTCATATTCGTTATTATATGTTTTAACACTAAAGCTTGCAGTGTGCACATGGATGGTGTTTTTTGCAAGTAATAATTGAGTTTTGTCATAGCTAATGGCATTGATGAATACAAACTGAATGAAGGCTATTTTTCCAATTGTTCGGGCTAACAGTCCAGACCTATAATACACTGTCCTAGGTGCACACCCTGGACGTTATAAAATTTATTCTATGTGCACACTCGGACGGCGAATTACCATTAGATTTATGAGGAAACCACTGTTCGGGCTTTAAAACAAGACAAATTTTAATCTGTCCAGACTATAAACGTGTAAAAATTGCCCGGGTTGAAAGCTCGAATAGTGACTTTTTTGGATCGTAACCAAAATAGCCTGTCCAAGCGTGCAGTTTGGATAGTTTTAATATTGTCCGATCTTTTACCCCAGACAGTACTACTTTTATCTGGAGATCGCCCCTAGATAGTGTATTTATTTCAAATTCTGATCATATAATATAGTTCTATTCGGGTTAACAATCCATATAAGACTATAATTGTCCGGACTAGAAGTCCGGATAATATATATATATACAGTCCGAATTTTTAACCTGGACAATAAGTTTTTTTGGAGGGGTTTTCATGTTAGGAAGTCTTGTCCGGGGTGTACACCTCAGATAGTTTGATGTTTGTCCATGGTGTACACCGCGGATAGAGTGACGTTTGTCCAGAGTTTACACCCTCGATAGTGATTATTTTGTGTGGACTATAAATCCGGGCAGTGCATTTAAGTTGTTTTTTAAACTGAATTTCAATAATGGAACTTTAAAATGAGACACATACCTTTAAATACAAATGTACAAACTAAAACGACATAAGCATTTACTTACGAAAATGAAAACAAAATTATATACAAATTTAGTCAAAAGTTTTATACATCAACATATGTTTACAACTCAATAATCTCCTTTGTTGCTACCAATGGTGACACAATACTCTTAAAATGTTCTACCCATTATAAATACAGCGCGTTCCATCATCGGCCGTAGGGTCATGGTAATTGTGCCAGTTCCATGCAACATTTGGAATGGGATGGACCGGAGACAAGATAACCTAAGCAAAAAAATTATTTAAGTTTGAGATCTACTTAAAAGGATAAAACAAATGGGAGAATAGTAAATAATATTGGTGTGAAACATTACGGGACAAAATGATAATCCCCAACAAAGGCTATGGTGACATCCTTTCGATGAAGATTAGAGGGCGGGGGTGGTGACCTAAGCGGCAAGAAAGTAAGGCTTAGATATGAAGAACGAAACTATATTAAATCATGAGGCAATCAAACATCCCATGTCTGGCATCGTCATCCAGTGGTCGAAACTTGAAAATTCTCTAAAATAATTTATAGTCTTGCGGAGTACAACAATACGATCAATACTTCCAAAAATCACCGTATAGGATAACTCATTTGTGTCTAACGTGAAAAGTTAATCTTACCAAACTTGAGCTCACTAATCCTTCCTGATAGAAAGACTATTTGTTATTACCCTAAACCCACAGTTTCTGTCCGATTTGACTTCACCAACATGGCTGATGTAGGGGAGGAAGAAATTAGACAGTGAATCTTTGCACCTCAACTTGGGAATGGGCGCCGGCGCTAAATGGAGGGAAATCATAGGCAAGAAAGACAACTATAATGCTGGCTCAACCAGATTAGAGTCCTGCAAGGATAAAAAATAATGTTACATTTTATAAACACAAATATGGAACCATAATAATAAAATGAAAAAAAGCTGACCTTCCACTTAGATGGCCTTTTTGGTTGCAACTTCTAAGGTCCACGTTTTCTTTGGACAAGAACCGTCTTCATTGACGAGAAACAACTGTTAGTTTCTAAAACAATCAGCTCGAAAGCACACAAATTCCTATATATCCGAGTTTCCTTTTGTGGCCCGGTACATGTCCAATTACCTTCTCAACAAGATCTGCTAGTGAAGAACTTACTACATTTGATATCTCACTCAATTTCGTCAACATTCTAACCCTATCCTCATTGTTGGCATTAAGAAATGAATGCATAAAAACCTCTATATCTTCATGGTACCAAACCACTTCTACAGTTGATGCTTTAGTTGGCAGCATATCAAGCTTCATCCAATGATGGTCAATGTAGTCCAATGGTATTGGTTAGTTTTCTCTTTTGTACATAGGAATTTCATGAGTGCAAGGCAAGTTGTGAGTGCGCCGAATTATGTAACCATGATTATTGTAATCTCTTTTGTACCTGTTTGTTTTGTATGTGCAATCCATGATCATTACACCTAAAAATGCCAGTAGAAGTTCAACACCATCAGGATGAGTCAGAAGAGATCCATTATTGATTTAGTTTGATCATTACTTCGATACCACTCAATGTACTTATATTCTGTAATCTTAAATAATAAGTGTTGCATCTTCATTTTTCCACCCTGGTCATTAACGCTATGCTTGTGTTGTGCATTATATATTGTTTTCATAGTCAACACATTCTTCGGGTTCTTCGGGTTCTCGAGCTTGAGCGATGTCAGGATATTTTTGGGTCAGATGTGACACTTCGACATCTCTATTGTAGCAGAACTCTCACTTTCTGACAGTCTTCCAATGTACGATTGTCCTTCAAGATACACTGCTATGGAATGATTATGCACATTGGTCATAATCGTCAATCTCCATTCGAGTCTCCCAATAGAGATCTGGTGACCTTTTAACTGGAAGGGACATCCCCATTTCTTGCTACCCTTATATCTCTCATCATTCTTTAAATTTTTTAATATTGGACGTCCACTCTTTTCACAACCAAAGCAGATCCTTCCCTTCTTATTTTGACCACTACTATCAAATTTTGAAACCATAATAACAAAACCTAACATCCTTCCTATATTGCGCACCGCCTTGCAAAACTCATAATGGTTTGCAAAAATCTACAGTCACAATAGATAAATAAGGCTTCTTATTGGAAACATGTTAACTGATGAGTATTATATTTTGCATATTTTCTCACATATTTTATCTATTTTTGTATATAAATAATTGCTACTCAAGTATATTTAGTATGTTTTTATAGGTAACAAAAGATTTGCAAAGAAGAGAACAAAAAGGGCAAATTTATGACAAATACGAGCAAAAAAAGTCAATTATGGTGAAGAAAGGAACTCATGTGCAACTGTAGCGATTTATAGAGCATTTTTGGCAAAGATAGAGTTTGAACTTGAAACTTTGTGTGGGAGAAATTTGTATAGTTTGGAATTATCTTCGAAATGCTACCAAGAACAAGTCAATCTGAGTTCATATGCAAAGTTATGACCGTTTTACTGAAGTGCTGCAGAATGGAGTATCCAATCCAGCAGGCAACGGATGTGTTGAACTTAATTTCGGGTTTTGCACATGAAAATTAATATTTTATGCATCTAATCCCAACCATTGGTTTCTAATAACTATGGATTAGATTAAAATTATATATTTTGAGATTAGTTTGTATTGGATGAGAATTATATCTTTTGTACTTAGTTAGAGTAGGAGTAGGATTGTATTTGGATTATAAATACCCCATGAATTCTTTTAAATTAATATGTAATTTATCATGCACTTTTGATTGAATAAAGATTAGGATTTTGCCGAAGGGGTGACGGCAGTCATACCGAACTCCAGATGTGATTCCATTGTTGTTCATTGCTTTCTAGTGATTAGAAATATTTTATTTGCTTTTTAGATAGATTTAATTGCTTTTCAGTATAGATCTTTAATATTTTTCACCGAAGATATCATTAATACTTTTAATACCAAACTCCAGATGTGATTCCATTGCTATTCATTGCTTTCTAGTAAGTAGAAATATTTTATTTGGTTTTTAGATAGATTTAATTGCTTTCCAAAATAGATCTTTAATACTTTTCACATAAGGGGTGATGGTCGTCATACCGAACTCTAGATGTGATTCCATTGTTGTTCATTGCTTTCTAGTGAGTAGAAATATTTTATTTGTTTTTTAGATAGATTTAATTACTTTCCATTATCGATCTTTAATACTTTTCACAGAAGATAGGATTCTAATAATAAAATATAATCTTGTTAATTAATAACATGAGTAGCTAACTTAATTTAACTCTAGGATGTAGATAAAACTAGGAATTAACAATGTAAATGCTTCTTATTGTTTTCTATCTAAAATAAAATAATAAAGATATGATTTTTCTATAAAAAGATTAAATACAACAACTCATAAATTAAAACTTTGATAGGTTATTTTTGAGTTATATTTCTTGATAGCCTATGTTTGTTAGGGTTTGGGGTTGTTGCTTTTCATCTTCTTCATAGAATTATCTAATGATTTAGTTTATTTTTATGAAAAGTAGTATTTTTGATGAGTTATACTAGCATGCCACTTGATAGCTCATACTTAGAATACTTTAAAGAAAGATTAAAACTAAACAATCAGTGTTTATGATGGGAAAGAAATAATAGAAATAATATTTGATCATGAACTAGTGGATTTCATATCCTACTCTTATTAGAATAACTAAAAAATTCAATTTATAATGCATAGTTAGCTCCTTAGAATAATAGGAGAAGTTATAATGCAAAACACCTTAGATTCTCTAGGAACGACCTATTTGCCCTACAATCAATACTGTGTACTTGTAGTAGATTATTCACATCAAGTTTTTGGCACCGTTGTCATGAATCGATGGTGTTTTCTTACTTTTTCTAACGTTTTATGTGTTAATGGTGTGCGTTGAGTATGTAGGAACCTGAAACTCAGATATATGAAGCTAAAAAGGACTATAGTAAAATCTACAAAGCACTGGAAAAACCAAGGAGTCAAACTTCCTAGATTTGCCGCCAAACAGCAACTTTTGCCGCCATTTGGTAGCAAAATTGCGAAAACTCTGCCCCATTTTTTTTTTTCCATATTTCGCACTTTTTGTCCTTGGTTCTATAAAAAAAAATAAAAAAACTTGATTTTTTCTTTTCCATAACTTTCCTCTCCACCTTTTCAAAAAAAACTTAAAAAAAATTTCAAAATCAATTTTTCGTATCTAGATGCCATTATTGTCATGACCCATATCCTAATTATTATCAGTGTCCATGGATAGGAAGTTCATTAAGACTAGATTATGATCAAATTCACACCATATATCATGAACCTACGAGCTCTTCCTATGCACAAAATTACAATTATGAATGGATGAATCATTCTAATTTTACATACACTCAAGAGTCGTATCAAGAGAATCCTTCATCTGATCTTTCTTCATAGACTAATCATCTCCATATTCTAAATTCAATTATAAACAAGATATTCAATTGAACTTATTAGATAAAGATTAAAAAGATTAGAAGTGAGATGTGCATGTCATGAGAATTTATCTACAAATACTTCACAAATATCATTAAATATGTAAATGGATCCATCATGTCCATTTTCAAATTTCACTCACAATCATGAGATGTAACCATTCGAGGAAAACAAAAAAGTTTACAATCATGAGACTAAGGAATGAAAACGAATAATAGAGTAAGGTATGGAATCTTTGCTCTCAAATTAAATCTTATATGGAAGATTTTCTCAAAATATTTTCTCATACTAAGCTTATTGAAAATCAACTATCTAATTGTTTGAACATATCTCCAACGAGCAATCATTTCAGTCATCTTTTGAACTTGAAATGATTAAAAATGAGTCAAATAATTTTGTGTATGATGAGTCCATATATCGAAATTATGATCAATCTTTTATAGTCCAAGGTCCAAATAATTATGAAAAAACGAGTGATAAATGACAAATTTTGCTTGATGATTTATCCCATGATGAGCTTGTTAGTGATATATTATCATTTGATTTTTTTGATGAAAATTGTGAAGAAATTTGTCAAGAAGAATTTTTACTCCTTCATAATGACTTGTTTAATAATAAGTCCACTAGCATAGTATTTTCTTTTTAGAATTTTAATGACAAATTTGAATAAAATTTACATGGAAAGCCCAGAATACTAGAAGAATGGAAAGAAGCTAAAAGAAAAAGAGCTCATGATATTTGATAATTTGAAAGAGCCATCTAAAATCAAACTCATGATTCCACCACACCAAAGTGAGCATGTTATTTCACATGTTGATAGGACAAAAATACTTACTGACATGAAAGATACTCTTGGATGGAATATAGACGATGATAAAGTTATGATTTCCAACTTCAAAATTTTACTATTAAATAAAATAAAGAAGGATAAGTATAAATTGAGAAAAACCAACAAGATGGAAAGATTAAATGAAAAATTAACAAAAAAACTAAATTCATCCATATCAAAATATAATAGGACATATTATGAAAATGGGAAGCGATTAAGAGGTCGTAACCACTCTGAATTTTCTAATACGTGTATACTATTTATATAATAATTTTCATATTTATTTACCACCCTTGATTCGTGTAAGAGGCTATACACGAGTTTAGGTGTGGGGGAGTGGATTAGGAGATTTTTTTTGTGTTTTTCTAGGATTTTAGCTTTTTCTAGAATTTTTATTTTATTTAATTTTTGGGTTTCTTTATTTTAGACTTTGGATAGATTTTAGGGTATAATAAAAAAAATCTAAAAATAAATAGAAAAGTTAAAAAAAAAAAGCTATTTTATGCAATAAATTAACCTAAAGAATAAATTTTGAATTAAAATTTGATAGGAGAGTAGATTGGATAATACACTTAGAATTTAATGAAAAAATTAAAATTTGAAAAATAAATACCTCCAATAGTAACTTTGAAATAAATATACATCTATGTGTCACTTCACAATAATTTATTAGGTTAAGGAAAAAAATAATAACAACTGAATATTCTTCTCTCTAAATTAAATAAAAAAGGAATAAAAAGGTGAGACTGATACTTAATACAATGATCCTTTCAAAATAAAAATTTTTTCTTGAGAATTACCAAGTAGTTGGATATTTGTGCTTAGGTAAGCGTGAATATTCACACGAATGGTGTTTTTAAGAGATAGAGTATGATCCGAGTAATTGGGTATTTGCACCTAAGTAAGTATGAATATTCACATGAAAGGTAAAATATTCACACAAAAAAAGAAAGAAAAGTAAAAAGTGAAAAAAATTAGAGAAAAAAGATAATCAAGAGTTAGTATTTGAGTCTAAAGCCGAGGTAGACTATCACACGTGAAGGTAGATGTATATAAACCAATGAATTATTTATTAGTGGGTATTAAAAAATAGGATTTGAATTTTTTATTAGACTGATAAGTGTATTTAATATGATACTTGACTTAAAAATTGATAATCTAAATACGTTTTTGAGTTTGTATATTAGTGAGATTAATTAAAAAAAATATCAAAAAGATTTTTCTTTTTTCGTATAAATTTCTTTCTTGATTTTTTGTTATTTTTATTTTTCTTTTCTTTATTTCTTAATCTATCTCCTTCACGATATTTGAGAGTAACATCACTGGAAACGCTCATGAAATACAACTTGTCTACTAGGGTAATTTAGGAATTTTACGCCTTGTTGCATGTGCTAAGTGCAACTGCGATTTCTACGAAAGTGAGTTAGATTATTTTGTAGGTCTAGGTTTTGCTCGAGGACTAGCAAAAGATAGGTGTGGGGTGTGATGAGTGTTATATTTTACATATTTTCTAGCATATTTTATCTATTTTTGTATATAAATAATTGCTACTCGGGTATATTTAGTGTGTTTTTATAGGTAACAAAGAATTTGCAAGGAAGAAAACAAAAAGAGCAAATTTATGATAAATACGAGGAAAGAAAGTCAATTATGGTAAAGACAGAAACTCATGTGCAACAATAGCAATTTCAAGAGCATAGCAAAAATAGAGTTTGAACTAGAAAATTTTGTGCAGGAGAAATTTGTATAGTTTGGAATTATCTTCAAAACGCTACCAATAATTTGAGTTTGTATGTAAAACTTATGACCGTTTTACTGAAGGGCTGCAAAATGGAATATCCTATCCAGCGGGCTACAGATATGCTGAACTCAATTTCGGATTTTACGCCTAAAAAATAGTATTTTATGTCATCTAATCTCAACCATTAGTTTCTAATAAGTATGGATTGGATTAGGATTATATATATTGAGATTAGTTTGTGTTGGATGAGGATTAAATCATTTGTACTTAGTTAAAGTTGGAGTAGGATTGTGTTTGGATTATAAATACCCCATGAATTCTTGTAAATTAATATATAACTTATCATGCACTTTTGATTGAATAAAAATTAGAGTTTTGCCGAAGGGGTGATGCCCGCTGTACCGAACTCCAGAGGTGATTCCATTGTTGTTCATTGCTTTCTAGAGAGTAGAAATATTTTATTTGCTTTTTAAATAAATTTTATTGCTTTCCAATGTAGATCTTTAATAGTTTTCAAAAAATAGGATTTCTAATAATAAAATATAATCTTGTTAATTAGCAACATGAATAGGTAACTTAATTTAGCTCTAGGATGTAGATGAAATTAGTAATCAACCATTTAATTGTTTCTTATTATTTTCTTTGTAAAATAAAATAATAATGACATGATTTTTCTATGAAAAAATTAAAATACAATAACTCGTAGATTGATACTTTGATAGCTTATACTTGAGTTAAATTTCTTGATAGCCTATACTTAATTAGGTTTTGGGGTTGTTAATTTTTATCTTTTTCATAGAATTATCTAATAATTTAGTTTATTTTTATGAAAGTAGTATCCTTGATGAGTTATACTTGTATGCCACTTGATAGCTAATGCTTAAAACACTTTAAAAATAAACAATTAGTTTTTATGATAGAAAAAAGATAAGTAATACTTGGATATGAACTAATGGATTCCATATCTTAGGCTAATTAGAATAACTAAAAAAATCAAATTAGCTCGTTAGAATAATATGAGAAGCTAGAATGCAAAACACCTTAAATTTTCATAAGAACAACATGTTTGCACTATAACCGACACTGTGCGCTTGTAGTAGATTATTCACATCAAGTTTTTGGTACCGTTACTAGGGATCAACGGTATCTTTTTTGCTTTTTCTAATGTTTTACGGGTTAATGGTGTGAGCTAAATATGGAGGGACCTGAAACTATAGATACAGGAAGCTAAAAGAGACTATAGGAAAATCTACAAAGCACTGGAAAAACTAGAGAGCCAAACTCCAAGAATTTGCCTCCAAACAACAGCAATTGCCGCTCTTTGGTGGCAAAATTATGAAAACTCTGCCCCTTTTTTTCATATTTTGTATTTTTGGTCCCTGGTTATATAAAAAATAAAAAATAATAAAAAAATTTGATTTTTCTTTTTTCCTTTCCATCACTTTCCCTCTCCACTTTTTCAAAAAAATCTTAAAAAAAGTTTCAAAATCGATTTTCTGTATATGGATGTCATCATTGTCGTGATCCATATCATAATTATCATCAGTTTTCATGGATATAAAGTTCATTAGGATAAGGTTATCATCACATTCACACCACATATTATGAACTTACAAGCGCTTGCTATATACAAAATTACAATTATGAATGGATGAATTATTCTAATTTATAAATAGTCAAGAGTTGTATAAAGAGAGTCCTTCATCTGATCTTTTCTTTAAAGACCAATCATCTCCATATTCTAAATTCAATCATGAACAAAATATTCAATTGAACATATTAGATAAAAGATTAAAAAGATTATAAGTAAGGTGTGTATGTTATGAGAATTTACCTACAAATACTTCACAAATATCATCAAATATGTATATGGATCCATCATATCCATCTTCAAATTTCACTCATGATCTTGAGATGCAATCAATCGAGGAAAATAAGAAAGTTTACAATCATGAGACTGAGGAACGAAAATGTATAATAAAGCAAGGTATGGAATCTTTGCTCTCAAACTAAATCTTATATGGATGATTTCCTCAAAATATTTTCTCATGCTGAGCCTATTGAAAATCAACCATCTAATTATTTGAACATATCTAATATCAACGAGTAACCATTTCAGTCATCTTTTGAACTTGATATGATTAAAAATGAGTCAAATAATTTTGTGTATTATGAGTCCATACATCGATATTGTGATCAACCTTCTTTAGTCCATTGTCCAAATAATTATGATAAAACGAGTGATAAATGACAAATTTTGCTTGATGATTTGCCCCATGATGAGCTTGCTAGTGATATATTATCATTTGATTCTTTTGATAAAAATTGTTAAGAAATTTGTCAAGAAGAATTTTTATTCCTTCATAGTGACTTGGTTAATGAAAAGTTCACTAGCAGAGTATTTTCTTTTGAAAATTTTGATGACATGTTTTAAAAAAGCTTGCATGACAATCCCAGAACACTAGAAGAATGGAAGGAACTTTAGAAGAAAGAGCTCATGGCATTTAATAATTTAAAAGAGCCATCTAAAATCGAGCTTATGATTCCACCATACTAAAGTGAATATATTATTTCACATATTGATAAGACCAGAATACTTATTGAAATGAAAGATGCTCACGGGTGGAATATAGATGATGATAAATGTATGATTTCCAATTTCAAAATTTTACTATTGAATAAAATAAAGAAGGGCATGTATAAATTGACAAAAACCAAAAACAAAATGGAGAGATTAAATGTAAAATTAACAAAAGGGGTAAGCTCATCCATATCAAAACATAAAATGACACACTATGAAAGTGGGAATCGATTAAGAGGTCATAACTGCTCTAAATTTTCTAGTAAGTGTATATTATTTGCACAATAATTTTCATATTTATTTACCACCCTTGATTCGTGTATCAGACCATACACGAGTTTAGGTGTGGAGAATTGGGTTAGGAGATTTTTTTTTTGCATTTTTCTAGGATTTTTTAGTTTTTTCTATTTTTATTTTATTAGATTTTTGGATTTCTTTATTTTACACTTTGGCTAGTTTTTAAGATATAAAAAAAGAAATATGAAAATAAAGAAAAAAAGTTTTAAAAAAATATTTTCTGCAATAAATCAACCTAAAGAATAAACTTTGAATTAAAATTTGATAGGAAAGTAGATTGGATAATATACTTAGATTTTAATGAAAAATTAAAATTCAAAAAATAAATACTGCTAATAGTAACTTTGAGGTAAGTATACATTTATTTGTTACTTCACAACAATTTATTAGATTAAGGACAAAAATGATAATAACTAAGTAGTCTTTTCTCTCTAAATTAAAATTGAAGAAAAAAAGAAAAAAATAAAAAGGTGAGTCTTTCACTTCTGGCAATGATTCTTTAGAAATAAAAAGAAGTTTCTTGAAAATTACTAAGTAGTTGAGTATTTATACCTAAGTAAGTATGAATATTTACACGAATTGTGTTTTCAAGAGATAATATATGATCTGAGTAATCGGGTATTTATACCTAAGCAAGCGTGAATATCCGCATGAAAGGTGAAATATTAACAAAAAATAAAAAAAGTAAAAAAAGTGAAAAAAAAAATTAGAGAGAAAAGATGAATCAAGAGTTAGTGTTTGAGTCCAAAACCGAGATAGACTATCATATATGTAGGTAGATGTATAGAAACCAATGAATTATTTATTAGTGGGTATTGAAAGATACGATTTGAATTTTTGATTAAAATGATAAGTGTATTTAATATGATACTTAACTTAAAAATTGATAATCTAAATGCATTCTTGAATTTGTATATTAGTGAGATTAATTGTAAAAAATATCAAAAAGATTTTTCTTTTGTTGTATAATTTTTTTTCTTAATTTTTGGTTATCCTTATTTTTTTCTTTATTCCTTAATGTATCATCTTCACAATGTTTGAGGGTAATATTGCTAGAAACTCTCACGAGACACAATTCGTTCATTAGGATAACGTAGGGGGTTTAACGGTTTATTACATGTGCTAAGTACAACCGCAATTCATGTGAAAGTGAGTTAGATTTTTCTTCTTTTAAGCCTAGGTTTTGCTCGATAACTAGTAAAAGATAAGTGTGGGGATGTGATGAGTGTTCTATCTTGCATATTCCTCCCATATTTTATCTATTTTAGTATATAAATAGCTACTCAGATATATTTGGTGTATTTCTATAATTAACAAATGATTTGTAAGGAAGAGAACAAAAATGTCAAATTTATGACAAATACGAGCAAAAAAAAGTCAATTATGGTGAAGACAGGAACTCATGTGCAATAGTAGTGATTTCACGAGCATTTTCGATAAAGATAAAATTTGAACTGAAAAACATTATGTAGGAGAAATTTGTATAGTTTGGAAGTATCTTCAAAATGCCACCAAGAATAGCTCAATCTGAGTTTGTATGCAAAAGTTATGGCCATTTTATTGAAATACTATAGAATGGAATATCCAGTCCAGCGGGTTACAGATGTAATGAACTTAATTTCTGGTATTGCACCTAGAAAATAATATTTTATGCCATCTAATCTCAACCATTGGTTTCTAATAACTATGGAGTGGGTAAATTATATATTTTGAGATTAGTTTGTATTTGATGAGGATTATATCTTTTGTATTTAGTTAGAGTAGGAGTAAGATTGTGTTTGGATTATAAGTACCTCATGAATCCTTATAAATTAATATATAATTTATTATGTACTTTTGATTGAATAAAGAAGTTTGACGGCTACCATACCGAACTCCAGAGGTCATTCCATTGTTGTTCATTGCTTTCTAATGAGTAGAAATATTTTATATGCTTTTCAGATAATTTTAATTGATTCTAGTGTAGATTTTTAATAATTTTCATAGAAAATAAGATTTCTAATAATAAAAAATAATCTTGTTAATTAGTAACATGAGTAGTTAATTAATTTAGCTCTAGTATGTTGATGAAAATAGGAATCAACCATGTAATTGCTTCTTATTATTTTCTTTCTAAAATAAAATAATAAAGACATAATTTTTTTATGAAATGATTAAAACATAATAACTCGTAGATCAATATTTTGATAGGTTATACTTGAGTTAAAATCTTAATAGCCTATACTTAGTTAAGATTTGGAGTTATTGATTTTTATCTTCTTCATAGTAATGATTTAGTTTATTTTTATGAAAAGTAGTACTTTCAATGAGTTGTTCTTGCATGCAAATTGATAGTTCATACTTAGAACACTTAAATAAAGATTAAAACTAAAAGATTAGTTTTTATGATAGGAATAAAATAATAGAAGTAATACTTGGTTATGAACTAATAAATTCCATATCTTAAACTAATCAGAATAACTAAAAAATCAACTTAAAATCCAGTTTGCTCGTTAGAATAAAGGAGAAGGTAAAATACAAAACACCTTAGATTTTTGTGGGAACGATTTGTTTGCGCTACAACCAATACTGTCATTTGCAGTAGATTATTCACATCATTAACTATAATATGCATAGTTAACTCTGTGATCATGCCTAACTTGTTGTGAAGTCTGAACTATAGTCAACGACAACTTCGTTCTGGACTCGGCTGCATTGTGTTGAAGCTTCATGACTGCGATCTAAATTATGCACTCCCAAATGTAAAAGATCGACAAGTAGTACAAAGTTGGTAACCTAAGATTGTTCTTTCAAGAATTATTTTGATTATTGTATTGACATTAAAAAGAATAAATTATGGAACTAAAGAAAAAAATTGGATTTTTATTAACTAAAAGTAAAACTAAAGAAGATCTAAATTTACTTGAAATAAAATTGTTAGACATGGATTTAACTCTCTTGTAGAATAATTTACTGGATATATTTATACTTTTTATATCTCAGTTTGCATAGATCACGTGGTCTGCCTATAACTCATTGAAGCACAAAATCTAATAAAATTACAAACTTGATACTTTGAATAACTTCTCCCAATTAACCCTATATGAATTTTTAGTTAACTAAACATGCAATATAAAGATAAATAATAAACGTTTAAAGTCTAAGCATATATCGTATCTAAAAAATATACGGTATATCAAAATATATCGTCAAACAATAAATTATCAAAAACTCAAAATCATATCTTAATCATTTCAAATATAACAGGGAATCAAAGATATCAACTTTTCATAATTCAATTAAAAACAATAAGTATAAAGATCACATACCAGTAAATTACATAGGTTTGTTATCCCATCTGAGCCAATGCAAAAATTTAAAAATTTTGCCACTCATACTCATCATAGGCATGAATAAAAAAAAAGATTTTTTTTTTATTGATTTCTATGAAAGTGTACAAAAAACTAAATTCTTAAATCTTTACTCTCCTCTCTATCTCAATAATCTATCTTCTATATATATGATCTCTCACTTATATTGAGTATTTATACCCTTTTATAAAATCCTAACAAGATTTCTATTTATAAGAAAACTGTATTTTTCTCTCAAAAATCTCAAAAACTCAATCTTCAGATGTGGCCTTCGACAATGCCATCGACAGGTGCTCTGGGGGTTTTTTTTTTACCGTCGATGGCTGTTGACAATCAATAGATAGCCGCCGATAGCCAAACTTGTAAAATCACAGTTCTGAGCTAATACTTGAAATATACTTCAATTCTTCAATTTCCTTGCATATAAAACTCTATAAAAACATTAGAAAAATATTATAGTGGAGAATTTAATTAATAATAGTAATTTTTCATTAATTTCTTATATTAATCAACAAAATTGGATATACTTATATAAAATAAACTAAAATAATCATACTTTTTAAGCACAATCACACCCTCCAACTTGAGTTTTGCTAGCCCCTAGCAAAATTATTAAATTATGAAAATAAACTAAAGGCCTAACTAAAAAAAATAAATGTTAACTAAGTTTCGTAGGAATCACGATTTCACTAGCATGTGCAATAAGCCATTAAAACCCTATGTTATCCTAGTGGATGAGTGTTGTCTTGTGAGGATTTCAAGTAATATTACCCACAAACATCATGAAATGTTTGAGCTCATGAAATGAAGGAAAAATAAGAATAAATGTAAAATAAAGTAAAAGAAAATTTTAGTATCATATTATTAACTACTTATTTTGCTTTTCATTTCTTTCTATATGAAGCTCAGTTAGAGATACATACACAGATATTCATAAAGATGTCAACCTTAATAAATCACTTATAATCTAATACTTTTATATATCTATCATGATCATTTAAATCGTACCATAGATATATTTTTACTTTAAATTATTCTCTACTATGCATTCTTGTGATCTTGTATATAAGCCTTATAAAGTTTCAAATTTCAATCAAACTTATTATAACCCTCTTCTCTTTTTTTTTCATAAACACTTGCCATTCATGTGAACATCCATGCTTACTGAGGTACAAATGCCCAATTACTTATCTCATATTTATAAAAAAGTCTATAAGTATCGTTCATGTGAATATACATGCTTACCAGGGCACACGAACCCAACTACTTAATACTTATTTTCTCTTATTTATTATATATTTTATTTATTATCTATTTTATATATTTCCCCCAAAATATATTGCCTTAATACTATACTCATTTTTTCTTTTTATATAAGATAGGCCTTCTTTTTAAGTTTTCTCTTTATAATAAACTTTTCATGACTCATCGTATAAGTATTTAGAGTGCATACTTGATTCAAACTTCAAGTATCTATATATCTTATTGTCGGATTTAAGTTCATAATCAATAATACATAAGAACTATTATTATATAAGTATCAATATTAAGATATCAATCTTATAAACATACAATATAAAATACTTCTAATCTTACTCTTACTTGAAAGAAATGAAACTTTTTGGAATTTTTTTAGGCTAATTAGTTAATTATGATACAGTAAAGTATAGTGTGTCTACCCCACCTCCCAACTTAAATTATGCAGTATCCTCAGTATATCAAAAATATAATTATGCAAACAATACACTAAGAAATAATGTAAGATGCTAAGGGTAGAAAACACCTGGCTTTAAGGTTTGTATAGAAAATTCACTCGCTTAAGTAGTCGATGTCAATGATGTTGCTGATGATTGCTTTTTTGTCACTTGCATCTTTGACACTGGCAGAATCCTATAGTCCCCTAGCTCGTCTCTTTGTCTTCATCGGAAGAAACATGGGCAGGCTTACCAACCATTCATCAATATACTTTGGTGAGAAGCTAATATTGACATTGTTGATGACCCTCGGTTTAGGCTTGCCAAATTTCGATGACGTGTAACCTTTCATTGAATGTGTTAGTCATTCTTATGATCAACTCATTCAAAGTTTGAAGTGTAATTTTTTCTATTTAGGCTGCCGCAGCTACTGTAGCTCCTTGTTCTTTTTGTTGCTCGCAAAGGCCAGCCAGAGGGGCAGCACCTTGATGTTGCTCTCGTTACACATGCTGCTCCTACTATGTGTGTCGAGCGTTCATGCTTCTTTGAATGGTCATATCTATAATTGGCTCATTGGCTAGGCAATTGTGCTAGTTGATGACACATTGATCCCATTATTTATGCAAATTTTCGTTATTAGAGATGGCAGAATTAGATTTGCTTTGCCAATCTCGGCTATTGGATACACTCATGAGTTTGCCCCATGCATTGAATTATTGCAAAGTGGATGATGGAGGTGGCATCGAACTGGCGCCTTTTCAGAATCATATTTAATAACACCACATCGCTTGAATATAATTCTATTGTTGCAGAGGACGGTAAGCTTACCAAAATGTACTCTTGCCTCAAATAGCTCACTTTCAAGAAACTCTTATTGAAAGCAATATCGCTGAAGTTTACGCAGAGATCTTTAAACTGGCAGGAGCTATGTGATATTTTATTCACTCTATTAACATATGATAAGTGTTCTTCAAACACATGGGGTATAGGGATGGCTCTTAATATCTCCTTTCTTGTGAATGACACTTCCTTGCCCTTTACTATTGAGTATACATATTGATCCCCAAATGCCGATTACATATTAGCATAAAATTCACACACGATTTCTTTACATGCGGCGTGTGTCTATGCATTGTATATGCTTCTAATACTGCAACCTGCATTTGTTCTCTGAAGGCAAGATTCTCGTATATCTTCGAGTAATCAACCACTCATTCAAACAAGAGCTTGAATTCCTCATATTTCTCCAATGGTTTCCTGTTAGCCTTTGTAGCTCAATATCTCTATGGAGAAGATGAACTTGAAGAGTTTGTTCTCTGCCTCTTGGAAACGGTTTACTTCTTTTGTCCCATCATGAAAAATAATCTCAAAAATATATCTTAACAAAACATTATTATTTCTCAAAATTATGCATGAATTCAATACACATATTATATATTTTTATTCTATTTTTGTTTAATTTCTTTCTCTTTTCCCCTTTTTATTTTATAATTCCCAATTCCTCTTTCAAATATATATCAAACTTTACTTAAGTTTCATTCATAATGTAATATGTGATAGTTATTCAAGCAATCCATGAATTATTATGCTAAAAAGTTGATATTTTTATTTGATTTTATCTTTAAATTGCATATATTTTCAATTATTCTCAAAAATTCGTCAAAATCCAGTAAAAATTTTCTAAATCACATCTACTAAGAAGTAAAGATCTATTTTCAATCTACTCAAATTTGTTTACGTAAATCATAGATTTAGGTTTTCAAAACAAAAAAAAAATACTTTTTGTGAAGAACAATCCAAAGAAAAATCGAAGAGAGGAAGACATACTTGCTTAGTCATCTTTGAAAATTTGAAATAAATTGCACGGGATTGGGTTTTAGCCTTTGAAAGGAGAGTTTTTCGCTCTAGGGTGTTGTGGAAAGGAGGCTAGGTTTTGGTCTTTGAGAAAAATAAACTCAAAATTCTATTTATAAGTGGGGCTCCCTGTCGATGGTTGTCGGCAGATGCTTTGACAGTGGCTTCGACAACCGCTCTCAGGTAGAGTGGGATTTGCTCTGCAGTCTACAGCTATCAATAGTCGCTTTGACAGCGGCTTCAACAGTCGCTCTCTGATGAGAGTTGCGCCAAGCCAAAATTTTCATTTTTAGTTTTTCTAACTATTAGTTCCTAAACTAATATTATTCCTAAAGTCTAATCGTTAATTCCTACTTCTAAAATTAGTTCTAAACTAAAAGTTAGTTCCTAATTCTAAAGTTAGTAACTAAATCTAAAAATTAATTTAAAAAATTGATTTTATCCTTGAATTAGTATATATTTTCAATTATTCTTAGAAATTCATCAAAAATCCGTAAAAATTTGGTAAATCACTCCACATCTACTAACAAGTAAAGATCTATCTTCAATCTGCTCAAATTTGTTTATGTAAATTGGAAAGGAGTGTTTTCACTCTAGGTTGCTGTGGAAAGGAGGCTAGACTTTGGTCCTGGAGAAAAAGAAACTCAAAAATCTATTTATAAGTGGGGTTCTCTGTCGATGGCTATTGGCAGCTGCTTTGACAGCGGTTTTGATAACCAATCTCGGGTAGAGCGGGATTTGCTTTGCAGTCTATAGCTATCGACAGCTGCTTCAACAGCTGCTCTCTAGTGAGAGCTACGTCAAGCCAAATTTTTAATTTTTATTTTTTTTTAATTATTAGTTTGTAGACTAATATTATTCTTAAAATCTAATTGTTAATTCCTATTTCTAAAATTAGTTCTAAACTAAAAGTTAGTTCCTAATTCTAAAGTAGTAACTAAAACTAAAAATTAATTCTAATTCTAAAACAAAAAAATAACAAAATCATTGAAAACATCATGGGTATCAAAACTAAGTTATCTTTATTAACAATCCCCCAACTTAAAATACATATTATCCTCAATGAAGTGATATTTCTATTTACTCAATCAAGAACAAATAAAATTTAAGAGAGAAACCTTAGAAATTACCTTGATGCGATAATATGATGAAACAACTGCAAAACAAAATTGTTAGTACATAATATACAATAATATATGCTATGTCTCTATTTAGCTTGTAATCAATGAGATATTGAAGGATCTATTAGATCGTGAGATTCCTCTGTATGCTTCGGAAATTCCAAGTAATACTTCAATCATTTTCAGTTTACTTTAAATGTATGGTCGTTTTTAGGATTTTTTAAATTAATTGCACCATGCGGATACACAGTTTTAACTATGAACGGTCATGTTCATCGTGAATGTAATTTTCTCAAAAATAGATGAAGGCGTCAATCGTATTTAAACACTTTGACAGAAGGATGAAAAACAAGGTGTGTGATATGATAATCATGCTATATTATTATTTCTTCTTCGAAATACATAAATTGCCATATGTATTATGTCTTATCTATTCCAATTTATTTAATTTTCATAATGGCTAGCTGAATTGAGATCTATATTAACTGATTTGATTGCCCAATATGCCTTGTGTTCTATCTCTACATGCAAATGACAAGCTTTTCTATTGGCTATTCTGTATAGAGATATGCCTAAGGGTATTTTATATGCAATACGATAAGCCTATAAAGAATCAATTAATCTAAACGACCAATCTTTATAGAAGCATTAGCTTGTTCGTTTAATACTTCTTTAAAATCAGAAAGTGTTGGGCATTCGCGAGTCATGTGTCCTTGTAATTCACAAATATCACAAACTTCCATAACTTCTTTTATTGTCTTAACTGTTTCAGTTATCGTTGCAACCAAATCTTAAAATTTCTTCATGATAGAAATTAATCATGCAGCTATATGTTCGATTTCTTCCAATTTAATAAGTCCATCTCTATTCTGAGGTTTCCTTATAATTGGTATTTATCCGAAATATACTCAGTTTTCTAAGTTTGTGAATTTTCAGTAATTGAAGCAAGATAATACCATGCTTCTTCAGTATCTTTGCTCAAAAATTTACTATTACACATGGTTTCTACAAGTTGTCCAGTTGTAGTATTTAGCCCTTAATAGAAGGTACTTACAATTCTACATATCTCAAAACCGTAATGTGGACATGAGAGTAGCAAATATTTAAATTTATCCCAACACACGAGCAATGATTCATCTTCTTTATAAAGAAAGTTGAGAATTTGCTTTCGCATATAGTTTGTTCAATGTGAAGAAAATAATTTCTTCAAGAATTCTTTTTACATCTCATCCCATCTTCTTATTGAATTCGCTCGTAAAGTATAGTCATGTTTTTGCTTTATCCTTAAGGGAGAATTGAAAGAGCTTAAACTTAAGTTGTTTTGCAGTAATATTTTAAAGATTAATAGTACAACAAACTTCTTCAAATTCTCAAAGGTGCAAATATGGACTCTCTGAATCCATCTCATAGAATTTATGCAAAAGTTGAACTACTTTAGATTTAATCTCGAAGTTTTCTATATTCAAAGGAAATGTTATGCATGAACGTTGGGTTATCTTATCAGGTTGTAAATAATCTCGTAAAGACCTTCCATTTCCTCCATGATGCTTATTATTATCATTTGTATTGTTATCTCCAAATCCGTTATTATTATTGTTATGCATGTTGTTATTATTACTAATACTCATATCATGAAGAGGTTGGTGAATTGAAAATGTGTGTGGATTTGAGTACGATCAAATAAATCTACCATTTGAAGTTGTACTCCAACTGATCATGCAAATTCAGAATCATAAAAATTAATGGCGTAGAAACCGTAATCTATTCTAAAGTGTAACATAGTAGTATTGGTTCCCGACAATGGCACCAAAAACTTGACTACGATCTAAATCATACCCTCCCAAATATAAGAGATCGACAAGTAATATAAGTTTAATAACCCAATATCGTTCTCTCGATGATCTTTTTTATTATTATATTGACACAAAAAAAGAATAAATTATGGAACTAAAAAATAAAGATTGGATTTTTATTAACTAAAACTAAAGAGGTTCTAAATTTACTTAATAAAATTATTGGTTAGATGGATTTAACTCTCCAGAGAATAATTTATTGGATGTGTTTATGCTTTTTAAATCTTAGCTGCATAAATTGGAGCACAAAATCTAACAAAGTTGCAAACTGGATACGTCGAATAACTTCCCCCAATTAATCATATATGAATTTTAAGTGTATATAAGCATGTAATATAAATAACAAAAATAAATATTCAAAGTATAAGCATACACAGTGTCTAAAGAGCATATTGTTTATAAAAACTAAGTAACGAATATATTGTCTAACAATAAAATATCAAATATTCAAAATCACATCTTAATTCTTTAAAAAATAATAGAATATCAAAGATATTAACTTTACATAATTCAATTAAAAACGATAAGCATAAGGATCACATACAGTAAATTGCCTAGATTTTGTTATCCTATCTGAACCAATACAAGAATTTAGCCATTTATACTCATTATAATCATGAATAAAGAAAATGAAATTCTTTTATTGATTTCTTGAAAAAGTATAAAAACTAAAATCTTGAATCTCTATTTTACTTTCTATCTCAATAATCTATCTTCTATATATACTGATCTCTTAATTATATTGGGTATATATGCCCTTTTATAAATTCCTAACAAGAATTCTATTTAAAAGGAAATTCTATTTATCTCTCAAAAATCTCAAAAACTCAATCTACAGACATGACCTTCGACAACACCATCAATAGCTGCTCTCGGATTTCTATTATAGCCGATAGCTGTCAATAGCCAACTGATAGTCGTCGATAACCAAACCTGTAAAATCACAGTTCTAAGTTGATAATTGAGATACGCTTCAATTCTTAGATTTTTCTTGCATATAAAACCATGCAAAAACACTAGAAAATATTAGAAAAATATCATAGTGAGAATTTGATTAATAAAAATATTTTTTCATTAATTTCTTGAATTAATCAACAAAATTAGATTATGCTTGCATAAAAGAAACTAAAATAACTACACTTTTCAAGCGTAATTACTTCATCCTATAAACACCAATTTCACACATTAATTAGACCCAAACAAAATAAAAACAAATAAAATAAGGGGTATTTACTGGTTTGTCCCTCAAATCTTTATATATTATGATTTTGCCCCCCAAATATTCATATTTAGGATTTTGCCCATCAAATCTCATAAGTTACAACAATTTTGTCCCCCTCTCTAACACAGTTAAATATTTGACCATTTTACCCCTCTTTTCCACTTCTATTTTCCTCCTCTCTTCTTCTTCTCTCTTCCTCTTCTCTTCTCCTTTTCTTCATTATTTCTCCTCTCTTCTTTCTCCTTAATTTCAATTGTATCACCTAGGGAGATCATGCACACAATCCATAACAAATACCAATTGAAGTTAAGGAGAAAGAAGAGAGGAGAAATAATGAAGAAAAGGAGAAGAGAGGAGGAAGAGAGAAGAAGAAGAGAGGAGGAAAATAGAAGTAGAAAAGAGGGGTAAAATGGTCAAATATTTAACTGTGTTAGAGAGGGGGACAAAATTGTTGTAACTTATGAGATTTGGGGGGCAAAATCCTAAATATGAAGATTTGGGGGGCAAAATCATAATATATAAAGATTTGAGGGACAAACCAGTAAATACCCCATAAAATAAATTATACTAAAAATTTAAAGACAAAACCCAGTGTCCGGGGTCTATCGCCGGACAGTTCAATCTATGTTCAGGGTTATATCCCGGACAAAATTGCTACTGGACGGGACGGGATTCCTCCCTGACCATTGGATTTTAAATTAACTTTTGATAAACTATCCGGGTCCTAACACCCAGACAGTAATTAATTTGTCTAGGTACAAAACCCAGATGTGGTCAATCGGTCATGACACAAAGCCCGGATGATTGTAATCTAGCCCAGACACTCTAAAACCCACTTTCCTTCCTCCTTCAAACACTTTTCTATGGTTTTTACTCTAAATGCTAACTCAAAAAAATATAAAATTTTAAAGAAGAAGATGGGTTCAGACCTCCAATGACTTTGGATCATCATATGGAATCAATGTCTTGTTGGTATTCTTCATTTTCTTTGCCTTAAACCCAATTCAGAAAATAAAATTTTTTTTTCGGGTTTTTGAGCAAACAAAGGATTAATCAAGTCAATTTTTGACTTTAAGCTGTGAGATACTTTAGTAGAGGAAAAGAGTAGAAAGAATGGTTGTGAGTTTTAGGTTTCATTTTTTTTGTGAAGTTAAATGTGACGTAGGGTGAGAGAGAGAGGAAAAAGAGAGGTTAAAGACAGAGGCATGTATGTCAAAAAAGTCGATGGTGAATTTGTAATATTAAAAAAGTTTATAAGTGTGCACTCTAGGAAAAAAGGTGTGCTCCTTTAAAAATCCCAATCTAATTGGGAATGGTTTTTTGCAAAAGAACCCTTCTTCTTTGCTAGCTTTTCGCCACATATTTTTACATCTCCTTAATAATATACAGATTAATCTTATAAGTAAATTGGACTCGACAAATAGGAGCTCGCCACATGACGTCAACTTAGGAAAAATCTGAATTGACAGTCCTCCTCCCATTTTTTCATATATATATATATATATATATATATATATATAGTGAGCTGCCAGCTCTGGAAAAGTTACATGAGTTAATGGAAAAATATAATGATTCAATAGTTTTTCTTATATATATAATATGTGTTTTCATTGATTTTTTTAAGCATGATGTATTTATCTTAATACGTAGCTGAATACTACCCATATCTTAGATACAAGATGTTACTGAAATCCTTATAAAAAGTTGCTAGTTTCCTCTTTGGATATTACCGACTTTTGTTCTCATGAATGGAACCAATCGTTGCCAAGTACCAATTTGCATTGTCATTGTGCGAAAGTAATGACCTGATGAATGATGTATGCAGTTGTGTTGCAATATAGGTTTTGTACAAAACACTGATATTATTAGTAGGGGGTATATACTAGCACTGATCTAGAAGCTATAATATCCCAAATTTTGTGCTACCCATATCCTTCTTTTGAGTCCGATTGAGCCAAATTAGGATTATCAAGGGTCAATATGGACACCGAAATGATTTTTGGTAAGCGTAACTTTAAATTATAACTCTAAATAATATTCGATATTCACAATTATTAGTTTTCTAATATTTGTATTTTTAAAAAAATTCTGGAAGCCTAAATTATTTCTAAATTATGCTAATTTTATAATATTAAGTTATTCTTATAATAATTTTAATAAATTATTTCCCTCATTTCGAGCATTGAAATGATAATCGGAAATTTTTTTAGTATTTCTCTCGTTGTGTACTGCATTTTGTATTAATTTGGTAATGCTTAGGTAATGCTAAACGAAACCCAAATCGTTAAATAATAACTAATTTAATTGATCATTAAATTTAATTTAAACCAGCATGGCGGTGCTCGTTATTACATTGTTACAAGAGAGTGAAGGGTGCAAAGGGGTGTGTAGGTGGCTGATGGTGAGGGTGACTAAGTGGCTATAAAAAAAAGAAAAACAAAAAAGAAGAGAAAATCAAGGTATATGTATTCCTCCTTCATCATTTCTTCTTCACTCCTCTCCTCTCACCATCTCATGCCAGATGAAGCACACAGAGAAAGATTTTGAGGGAAAAAAGAAATGAAGAAGAAAAATAAAGAAATAAAAATGAAATCAAGAAATCGAAGGAAATAAAAAGGAATTCGATGTAAGTAATACTCCTATTCCTTTTTTTCTTTAGAATTTATTTAATTTTCTTTGCGTGTAAGTAATGTATTTTATGATTATGCTTGGTCTACATTTTGGAACAATTGATTTAGTGTGTGCTCTTCCAAAATACTTTATTTGGAAAGAAAAAAATAAGTAAAAAAGGAGATGCAATATTTGCATAAACTTTAAGAGGATTGCTTGCACACAGTATTTCATTCTATGATTAAAAAATAATATAAATCTCATAAAGGGTTCTTATAGGTTACTTATAGTTATAGCGTAGAGTAGTATGTAAGTTTAAGTGAATGCAAGTCACTGAATGGCTTGTTTGCTAATGAGGTTTAAAATAGGTTTATGATTACAACATTGGAAAACATGTCTACATAAATAAATAAATAAATAAAAAGACAATAACATTATCGTAGTGTATGCTCATAATTTATTGTATGCTCCATGTAAGTTTATGCCGATAGTATAAGACTGTAAGTCTGTGCTCATATGGAGTTATATTAATACTATAAGTAGACTAACTTGAGTTCATGTATTATATTCCATATAATATATTAAAATAATATAAACTAGTTCACTACTTGCGGTATGAAGATACATCATGAACTGGGTCGAGAATTGCAGTGTCATGTAGTATCTATATATTGACTTATATTATTGTAGTGTCACCCTAAATTGTACATGACCGATATGTTTATTCTCTGAAATATTTTCTGTGAAATTGAAGTTAAAACTTTGTATCATAATTAAGAAATAGCCTAGAGGGGAAAGATCCAATAGATCATGCAATAACTAAAGCAAGATTGTAACTCTAGTTCCTTGTCGTAATCAACATTATTTTTTTGACCAAAATGAGCACAGTGAAGCTCGGTAAATTTATAGTTGAATATATATTTGGACATGGATACTTAACAAAGATTTGTTTGATAGAATATAGTTGAATATTTGTTTGAACACACTAAAACTTGGCAAGTTTATAATTGGATCCAAGCAACCCATCACATAAGATTTGTTTGATAGTAAGAAATTTAATGTAATTAGCTTACTAATATTTGTGATATATTTAAGAAAATGTTTTCTTTATTGTGAACTGTATATATTTTGAAGTGACAAGGATTTGTAGGGTCGATGGCCTAAACTTTCTAATCTCATCTTAATAGTATCGCATGGCACGCGACACTTGTTCATGACAGACATATTATACTAACATGACTGATACATGATGGATATGACAGTGATTATAATGACATAACAAGTGAATGAAATATAGTAATATTGTATATACATGATCCATTAATAAATTATTAATCATATCATGGATAATAGAGATGGACATGTATATGTGAATGAATGAATCATGTCATATTGCCTTTATAAGCCATGTGTATCATGTATCATAAACTCGGGGAGGGAGAGAACCAATATGATGGATATGAGTCATGTCTATAAGGATTATTGCAATATTTAGGTCGAGAATCATTTATTGCAACGGCCTAGATGATACTGAATCAACGGGTGATAATTAATACCTAGGGTGATAATATCTAGCGGAATGGTATAGTTCAATGTCATATGATTGATATTGTGACTCGGGCATGTACTGGCACTTATACAAAACTGGATAATAGCGCTATCATATCCATTAATATAGTTTGTACAACTAATTTAGATGATGACTAAGACAAATAGAATACATGAACAAAATGTATAGAATAATTGTATCGTCATGTTTGTTTATTTATTTACTTACTTTCATGTTTAATTTTACATGTTCACAACCAACACTGATATGAGCATAACCACGTGTACTGATACTCATGTACTAATGATGTACACATTTTTCTCTTCTTAAAATATTACTTGCTTGGTTTAATCCACTGGGTTCTGACCCAGGTATTGAGGAAGAAAAGGAGAGTCTGCACCAATCGGAGATCCATACTTTATTGAGCAAGCAGAATGTCAGTAAGAGGTGAATTTGCTATCATAATCTTGCATATATCGTTCATATTTTTTTTATTGGGCGCTAATCCTTATGTTTTATTGTACATATCAACCTTATTGTACATATCTAGAATAATATGCCATTTCAAGTAATCAACCTTATGTTTTATAAATTTAACTTCAGTTTCAGATATGTTATTTATTCATCTATTATGGCAGTAGTTACGGTTATTCCAAGATTATACTGGATTATCTAGTATTATTTTTCATAGTATCCTCCATTTGGAAAGCAGCTGAACAAAAAGGGAGCATTACAGAGTAGTATCGGTACCTAGGTTTATGTGGAAAACCATATGATTACTGCCACATAAGAACATATATGTTATTCATTCTCAATAATTCTTCTTCATTCTTGAATATCTATCGGATAAGGTTTCGTACCTATCCTACCATATTCTATTTATTTGAAATATCTATATTTGGAATTTCATTATTGATTTCTATCGGTCTATTGAGAAACGATATCGATTCAATCTTCTACAAGTATGTTCCTTAGTAATTAATGGTATAGAATTTTATGTCAACTTATTAGTTATAAATAGAGGAGAACATAATATTATCGTAGGCATGGCTTAGTTGAGTATCTCCATGCAATGATAGATTGTAAAAGAAAAAGAGTAATATTTCAGATTTGTGATCATTGAGAGTTTGATCTCATTGGTGGAGTCAATTTATAGAACTAGTAGAATCTAAGATTTACCTGAGAGGAGCAATTTAAGAAGCAAAGGAAGTAGGAGAATGAATGAACTTAGTTGTATCAGAATTCTTAAATATATTTTCTTAAGCAATACTTGGAATACCACTAGTAAGAGCAATAGAATTTACTAATGATATTATTTTTAGAGCTAAACCAGTTCGTAATCTATCTTATCGAATGGAAATTGCCGAATTAGAAGAAGTTAATACACAAATATGTGAGCTATTGAAGTTGGAGTTTGTAAGCCTTAGTATTTCATATTGGGGAGTTCTAATACTATTAATAGGAAAGAAATATGGCAGTCAGAATTTGTGTATGGGCTATAGGGGTTTAAATGTAGTAGCAATAAAGAATAAGTATCCATTATCGAGAATAACCAATCTATTTGATCAACTGGGGGATCAAAGGTGTTTTCGAGGATAGATTTTTGTTCGGAATTCCATCAAGCAAGAGTTTGAACAGAAGATATTTCGAAAACTATATTTAGAGCCAAACATAGTTATTATGAGTATTTGGTGATGCCATTTAGAATGACTAATATACCAACAATATTTGTGAATTTGATGAACCATGCTTTTACTTAGTATCTAGATAAAACAAAAGTATTATTGATTTCTATCTGGTCCATTGAGAAACGATATCGATTCAATATTCTACAAGTATGTTCCTTAGTAATTAATGGTATAGAGTTTTATATCAACTTATTAGTTATAAATAGAGGAGAATATGATATTATCGTAGGCATGGCTTAGTTGACTATCTTCCATGCAGTGATAGATTGTAGAAGAAGAGAGTAATATTTCAGATTTGGGATCATTGAGAGGTTGATCTCATTGGTGGAGTCAATTCATAGACTAGTAGAATCTAAGATTTCCCTAAGAGGAGGAATTTAAGAACCAAAAGAAGTACGAGAAGGAATAAACTCAGTAATATCAGAATTCTTAAATATATTTCCTTAAGCAATACTTGGAATGCCACTAGTAAGAGCACTAGAATTTACTAATGATATTATCTTTGGAGCTGAACCAGTTCGTAGGCTAACTTATCGAATGGAAATTGCAGAATTAGAAGAAATTAAGAGACAAATATGTGAGCTATTGAAATTGGAGTTTGTAAGCCTTAGTATTTCATATTGGGGAGTTCTAATATTATAAATAGGAAAGAAAGATGGGAATCAAAATTTATGTATGGACTATAGGGGTTTAAATGTAATAACAATCAAGAATAAGTATCTATTATAAAGAATAACCAATCTATTTGGTCAATTAGGGGAACAAAGGTGTTTTCGAGGATAGATCTTCGTTCGGAATTCCATCAAGCAAGAGTTTGAATGGAAGATATTTCGAAAACTACATTTAGAGCCAAACATAGTCATTGTGAATATTTGCTGATGCCATTTAGAATGACTAATACACCAACAACATTTGTAAATTTGATGAACCATACTTTTACTTAGTATCTAGATAAAGCAAAAGCATTATTGATTTCTATCCGGTAAATTGAGAAACGATATCGATTCAATCTTCTACATGTATGTTCCTTAGTAATTAATGTTAGCAAAAACTATAGGAATAATACCAATGCAACAACCAGCGGAATCAAATAGATAACTGAAAAGAAAAATAGCAGAGACAGAGAATACGCTGATTTAACGTGGTTCGGCAATGTGTTTACATCTAAGGGGACACGATTGAAAACTTCCACTATATTTCGAAAACCAATAGCCGCCACTGTCTTCTTTCCTTTGGCAAAACCCTTTCCCTCCTATGGCCAAAATCAAGAGCAGAAGCCACCTTTTTGTTCTTTTGGCAAAAGTAGTTGCAGCCCCGCTTTATTTTGTTTGCTGCAGCCGCCACAAAACAAAAGAAAAAAAAAACTTCGGCCACATTTCAAACCCTAGCCGCAAATCCCCTTTTATAGATTATATCTCATAACGGGTTTGGGCCGGTTTTGGACCTGTTTGGTGGACCAAATCCGTTGCGGCAATATGGCTCTATCAGCAATAATCTCCCACTTGGAGACCTATTGCAAAAAATTATAATCTCTATACATGATAATCCTAGTGTCCAAAGTTTGTACATCGATCATTTAAAGTTCCAATTTTAGCATTCAACACAAATACACTAAAGTTGAGCAATAGCTCAACCTTCCCATCAACCAGTTTTATCAGCATATCTGCAGGATTCTTTATGCTCTTAATATTTTTCAATTTCAATTGACCATCCTTCAACAAGGATCTAATGAAGTAATATCTCAAGTGAATATGTTTTGTCCGTGAATGATATGCCGAGTTCTTAGTAAGATGAATTACACTCTGACTGTCACTAAATAACTTGCAATCCACTCCATCAAAACCCAATTCACTCATCAATCGCTGCAACCAAATAAACTCCTTACTTGCTTTTGCAGCTGCAACATACTCAGCTTCTGTCGAAAATAAAGCAACAATTGATTATAATCTTAAAATCCAGCTTACCGCTATCTCTCCTATAGTAAAGACATAACCTGTGGAGCTCCTGCCATTGTCTCTATCACCCACATAGTCCGAATCCACAAAACCTTGCATATCAATATTATCACCCTAAAACACGAACAATACTTTGAAGTACCTTTCAAATACCTAAAAATCCACTTCACTGCTTGCTAATATTCCATTCCAGGGTTCTTCATGAATTTACTCACAACTCCCACTGCATGTACAATATCTGGTCTTGTACTCACCATTACATACATGAGACTCCCAACGACCGATGAATAAGGCATATTCTCCATGTGTCTCATCTCCTCATCTGTCTTAGCACCTTACTCTTTTGACAGTTTAAACTGACCACCAAAAGCTGTAATTACCGATTTTGCATTCTCCATATTCAATCTCTCCAACACCTTTTGACATACTCCTCCTGAGATAACCACAATTTCTTGATTTTCTTACCTCGGGTAATTGGTATCCTAAGAAGTTGTTTCGCCTCACCCATATCCTTCATAGAGAATCTCCCTGCCAACTTCCTCTTCAGATCATTGATTTTCTTCATGCATGAACCTGTCACAAGTATATTATCTACATACAAAATAAGTATAATAAAGTTACTGTCCTTAAATTTTTGTAGATATACACAATGATTTGAATTGCATCTGGAAACATTCAAATCCAATATAAACTTGTCGAACTTCAAGTACCATTGCCTCGGCGCCTATTTCAACCCATAAAAGCTCATTTTCAGTCGACATACCCAATTCTACTTCCTTTAACTTCATAACCCTCTGGCTATTCCATGAATATTTCCTCCTCCAAATCACCATGAAGGAAAGCAATCTTCACATCGAGCTGCTCTAAATATAATTCTTTCACAGCCATAATACTCAGTATTGTTCTGATAGAACTCATCTTAATAACAGATACAAATATTTCATTGAAGTCAATACATTTTTTCTGACTGTATCCCTTCACCATAAGTCAGCCTTGTATCTTTGTGTCCCTCTTGCCTCATATTTTATCATATATACCCACTTGTTATGCAATACTTTCATCTTTTCCGGTCGCTTCACCAATTTCCATGTGTGATTCTTCTCCAAAGAAGACATCTCATCATGCGTGGCTTGCTCCCACTTAAGATGAAACTTATCATGTATAACCTCTAAGTAACCCTCTAGTTCACCTGCATTAGTATATAAAACATGATATAAAAAAGATAAAGTTTTTGGGTTGGCTTTCTTATCCTAGTGCTCCTCAAAGTGGGAACACTTTCTGATGAAAAACTGGAACCATCTACTTCAGTCAGTGGCTCTCTCTCTTGTTCGGTCCCATCTAAAACTTGTATATTCTCGGGTATAGTCATTTCTTCTCTTTCAGATATAGGTATTTCTTCCTTTCTTTCATTCATGCAATCTATCCCATCATATGGCTCATCCAGCTCTAAGTGTTTTTTCTCAACTGTTTTCTCACTCTTACTTTCCATTCGGTCTTATACATACAGCTCTCATTGAATACTACATCTCTGCTATGAATCACCTTGTTATGCTCATAATCCCACAAGCGATAACCATATTCGTCGCCACCGTATATAATGAATGCACACTTCTGAGATTTAGAATCAAGTTTCTTTCTCATCTCATGATCCATATGTGTATATGCTATACGACCAAATACTTTTAAGAATGAATAATTCACAGTCTTACCAAGCCACACCTTTTTTGGAATTCCTCCATTTAAAATACTATCTGAACTTTTGTTGATCAGATAGACTGCCGTATCTACAGCGGCTCCCCAAAATTGCAAAGGTAAACCTGCATGTAGTCTCCTACTCCGAGCTTGCTCCAAAATGGTTCTATTCATCCTCTCAGCCACATCATTCTGTTGCGGTATTCTCAGTACAGTTTTCACTCTCCTGATCCCGTGGGTAGAGCAATAGTCATCAAACTCACTATTGCAAAATTTCCCACCATTGTCTGACAACAGACATTTCACCTTCAAACCATTTCATTCTCAACAAGAGCTTTTCATACCTTGAAAATCTAGAAGACATCAGATTTCTGCTTAAGTACAAACACCCATATTTTTCTCCTTGCATCATCTATGAAAGTAACAAAATAAGAATTACCTCCAAGAGACTTGTCCGAAGAAGGCTCCCATACATCTGTATGCACCAACTCCAATCTCTCGGTTTTCTTCTCCTTACCATCTTTCGTAAAACGAACTTTTTTCTGCTTACCAAACACACAGTTCTCACATAAATCAAAGTTAGCATCTTTCATATCTGTAAACATGTCTCTGGATTACAACAATCTTATGCCGCTCTCACTCAAGTGACCGAGCCTCTTATGCCATAAGGTAGCATTTTTATTCTTCACGGTGACCAAAGAAACAACATGATCCACCGAGTTTGAGAGTAGATATAGAGTTCTCAATCTCTCACCCTTGACCACTACCATTACTTCTTTGCTGATCTTCCACTATTTCATCTCAAATGAGATTTGATAACTCTCACTATCCAGCTTGCTAACAGATATTAAATTCTTCTTCAAATATGGTATGTGCCTGACCTCTTGTAAAACCAACTTTCCACCATTGTGTAATTTCAACTGAATTGTCCCCTTACCGACAATCTTGCATTCATGCCCATTACCAATAGTCACATATCCAAATTCTCCTTGGACATAATTAACAAACTATTCTCTGCGAGCAGTGTAATAGAACGAAACCCCTGAATCTACAAACCACAAGTCTGACCTTAATTCTATATGAGCAGACAAGTACAACTCATCATATTCCTTACTTGGATTTACCACATTCGCTCCCTCCTTGTTTTTGTTTGGATAATTCTTTTTCATATGACCCTCTGTCTTATATTTCCAACACACTAATTTTTTCTTAAATTTTTCCTTAGATTTTGATCACTCTCTTTACTTCGACTCCCTACTTAAGCTTCTACCCCTTTTCTTCTTTCTGTCATTATCAACAGACATAGTAGTACTTGTAAAAACTGTACTCTCATCCATACTCTTTTTCATTAATTCATCATTCATGATAGTACTCACAACATCATCAATTTTAAGAGCAGTATTGAAAGTATTGCTAATGGCCATAACAACATTACTCCAACTATCCAATAACGAACACATAAACATCAAACCTTTAATGTCATCAGTAAAGACAAAATCTAAGGATTAAAGTTGTGTCCATAATGTGTTAAATTTGTTTAAATGATTAACAACTGAACTATCAGAAGGCATTCTCAAGTTAAACAACTTTGTCATTAGAAACAGTATATTTGAAGAAGACGGCTTCTTATAAAATTTAGCCAACGCTGACATCAAACCTGAAGTGGTCTTTTCTTTGGAGACGTTGAACACAACATGTTTTGTCAGGCACAATTGAATCTGCGCCAAAGCCCTCCTGTCCAACAATTTCCACTCCTCATCAGTTATCTTTTCTGGCTTTTCTCTAAACAGTAGTTAATGTAAATTTTTCTGATATAAATAATCTTCCATCTACAACTTCCACTATTGAAAGTCTATCCCATTAAATTTTTTAATTTTTTCCTGCCTATCTTCAGCCATAACTCTCACTTAAAATCAACACTGATCTGAGCAAAATCTGACCCTTACCAGGGCTCTGATACCAATTGTTAGCAAAAAATATAGGAATAATACCAATGCAATAACCCACAAAATCAAATAGTTAACCGAAAAGAAAAATAGTACAGACAGAGAATACGCAAATTTACCGTGGTTCGGCAATGTGCCTATTTCTACAGGGACACGATCGAAAACTTTCACTATATCAAAATAGATTACAGCACTCTAGTTCTCAACCACAAGAGAATTTGCAATGAAATCACACAAGATATAAGATCAAAGCCTCACCTCGAAAAAAAGGAATATAATGATCTTACTTGTGCTTTTTTTCCAACTGCAAAAGAAATCCCAAAGGAAGCCGCCACCTCTTCCTTTACTTTCGGCCAAACACTTCAGCCTTGAAAAAAATTAATAACAGCAGCCGCCTTAATTTTTCTTCACTTCGGGCGAAAACCAATAGCCGCCACTTTCTTCTTTCCTTTGGCAAAACCCTTTCTCTTCTTTGGCCAAAATCAAGAGCAGAAGCCACCTTTCTGTTCTTTTGGCAAAAATTATTGCAGCCCCGCTTTATTTTGTTTGCCGCAGCCGCCACAAAACAAAAGAAAAAAATTTCGCCACATTTCAAGCCCTAGCTGCAAACCCCTTTTATAGATTATATCTCATAACGGGTTTGGGCTGGTTTTGGATCTGTTTTGTGGACCGAATTTGTTGTGGCAATAGGGCTCCATTAGCAACAATAAAGCATTATTGATTTCTATCCGGTCCATTGAGAAACGATATCGATTCAATCTTCTACAAGTATGTTCCTTAGTAATTAATGGTATAGAATTTTATGTCAACTTATTAGTTATAAATAGAGGAGAATATGATATTATTGTAGGCATGACTTAGTTGAATATTTTCCACACAGTGATAAATTGTAGAAGAAGAAGAGTAATATTTCAGATTTGTGATCATTGAGAGTTTGATCTCATTGGTGAAGTCAATTCATAGAACTAGTAGAATCTAAGATTTCCCTGAGAGGAGGAATTTAAGAAGCAAAGGAAGCAGAAGAAGGAATGAACTCAGTAGTATCAGAATTCTTAAATATATTTCCTTAAGCAATACTTGGAATATCACTAGTAAGAGAAGTAGAATTTACTAATGATATTATCTTTGGAGTTGAACCAGTTCGTAAGCTAACTTATCGAATGGAAATTACATAATTAGAAGAAGTTAAGAGATAAATATGTGAGCTATTGAAATTGGAGTTTGTAAGCCTTAGTATTTCATATTGGGGACTTCCAATACTATTAATAGGAAAGAAAGATGGGAGTCAAAATTTGTGTATGGGCTATAGGGATTTAAATGTAGTAACAATTAAGAATAAGTATCCATTATTGAGAATTCGTTTGATCAACTAGGGGAACAAAGGTGTTTTCGAGGATAGATCTTCATTCGGAGTCCCAACAAGCAAGAGTTTGAATGGAAGATATTTCAAAAACTGCATTTAGAGCCAAACATAGTCATTGTAAATATTTGGTTATGCCATTTAGAGTGACTAATACACCAACAACATTTGTGAATTTGATGAATCATACTTTTTCTTAGTATCTAGATAAATTTGTGGTGGTATTTATTGATGATATCTTAATCAATTGCAAGAACAAAGAAGAGTATGTTAAGCATTTAATGATAGTTTTGTATACCTCTGAGAGCAAAGGTTTATGAAAAATTGAGTAAATGTGAGTTTTGGTAAAATAAAGTTATTTTCTTGGATCATAGTTTCTGGAGATGGTGTATCGGCTGACCCTAAAAAGATAGAAGCAATAATAGAGTGGCCAGTGAAAAGTCTGTGTTGGAAATTCAGAGCTTTCTAAGAATGACTGGATATTACCAAAGGTTTTGTATAAAACTTTGTAAAAATTATATTCCCTCTGACTAAATTGATTAGAACATCAGTGGAATATGTTTGAATGGAAGAGTGTAATAAGGCATTTGGAGCATTGAAGTGGAGGAATAAAAATTTATAGTGATACTTCAAGTCAAGGATTGAGATGTGTGTTAACACAGTATGGAAGAGTGATTCGATTTGGATCTTATCCCTAAGTTTCCTAAGGAAAAAGAGGATGAATATCATGCGAAGATTTTCAGAAAGAAAAGTGTGGAGACTAAGTATAAAAGATATAGCTGAGTATGCAATTTTGAAGGGAAAATAAGGATTAAAATAAAAAAATAATGAATTATAATAATCGATATCGGTAGATTTTGTAAAGTAAGCATAGTTGGCAAGATTAATTAGGCAAATATTTTAGGAGACAAGGACCAATCTGAGAGAGAATGAATGTCAAGATAATAAGAAGATCTTAGAAGACTAAGAATTTTATAGAATTAATCAGGTTAGAAAGCAAGAAATTGATGATGAACTATATTAGGAGAAGACAGATTTCATCAAAACATGATATTTATATCTTATTGCACAAGTTTAGCTTTATCATTCTAGTTGATTGCCTTACTTCATTACTTTTGTTAGTCGTTCTCATTTGATATTTTGTAACTTTCATCTTGACTTTATCCTAAATATGTTCACGTCTTGAATATTTTGTATATTACAAGTTTTATTGAGTCGCGGGGTAATTGTAGAGATTTATTCTCTGATGCCAGCAATTGCAGTCGCTCATTAAGATTGTTTTTATGTGATTGAATTTTGCAAACAATCATAAGATCATTTCTGATCTTCTATCTCTACCATTTACAGTTCTGTTATATTAGTATGATAATAGTTGAGAAATCTCTTCTAGCGTCTATTATAGTTTCTGATTTTCTATCTCTACTATTTACAGTTTTGTTATATTTGTATAATAATAGTTGAGAAATTTCTTCTAGCTTCTATTACAGTTATGTACTGGACCTTAGAAGTGGACTTTCCAAACTATGTATTACTTGTATTTTACACATTGCACATATTAATCAGCATGACATGGCATCTCGAATTGGTTGTAGCTATTCCTAATTAATTTCTTTCTTGCTTTTATATTCTTCCACCCCAAATAAAATTTTAAGGACAAATTGAAAATCTTACCTACATATTATTATTATTACCATAAAAGTAAACCAATCATGACATGTTTTATGTATCATAATTAAGAAAGTGCTTAGTTGAGGAGTATAAAGTAGTAGATTTATCAGAAGTGGAATTATGATCGAACCTAAAAATACGAGAAGCGACATGCAGTAATCTTCGGCCAGCGGAAGAAAGTCTTGAAGAACAAAGTAATACTTTGTTCCTTATTTTGCTGGATGCGCATTCACAAAGAGAGTCTACTTGAAACTTGAGAAAGACATTAAGATAAAATATCCATATATTTTCTTATGATCAAGCATATTAATTTAATTTATTTCTATATCCATACATACATATACATATTGTCATATCGCTTAATTTGGAATTTTGAGGACAAAATGTATTTGTTAGATGGGTAGGATGTAATACCCTAAATTTCGTGCTACTCGTATCCTTAATTTGAATCTAATCATATCAAATTAGGACTACTGCTTGTCAATTTGAACATTGAAATGATTTATGGTGATTATAACATTAAATCTATAACTCTAAATAATATTTGATCTTCGCAATTATTAGTTTTTTAATATTTATAATTTTTAGAAATTCTTTCGAGAAACCCAAAAATATTTTCGAATTTTGCTAATTTTATAATTTAAATTATTCTTGTAATAAATTCGGTAAATTATTCCTTTCATTCCTGTCATCGAAATGATAAATGAAAATTTTTTTAGTATTTCTCTTGTTGTGTACTACATTATGTAATAATTTGGTAATATTTAGACAATATTGAACAAAATTGAAATCGTTAAGTAATAACTAATTTAATTACTCATTAAATTTTAATTTAAATCAGCATGGTTGTGCTCCATGTTGCATTGTCACAAGAGAGTGAAGGGTGATATAGGGGTGTGTAGGAGGCTGAAGGTGAGGGTGTCTAAGTAGCTATAAAAAGAAAAGAAAAGAAAAAGAAAAGCAAGGTATATGTATTCAAACTCCTTCACTCTTCTTTTCTAACCATCTCAAACCAGAGGAAGCATACAGAGAAAGATTGTGATGGAAAAATAAAAGAAAAGAAGAAGAAAAATAAAGAAAGAAAAATAAATTCAAGAAATCGAAGGGATAAAGGAGAATTCGAGGTAAGTAACATTCTCATTTCTTTATTCTTTTTCTTTAGAATTTATATAATTTGTTTTCCGTGCAAGTAATATATTTTATGACTATACTTAGTCTACATTTTGAAACAATTAATTTAGTGTGTGCTCTTCTGAAATACTTTCTGTGGAAAGAAAAAAAAAAGGAGGAAAAAAAAGAGATGCAATATTTGCATAGAATTCAAGAGTGGTGTTCACACAGATATTTCATTTTACGATTGAAAAAAAATAATATAAATCTCGTAAAGGGATCTTATAGGTTACTTATAGTTATAGCTTAGAGTAGTATGTAAGTTTAAGTGAATGCATGTTACCTAATGGTCTTTTTGCTAATGAGGTTTAAAATGGGTTTATGACTACAACATGGAAAACATGTCAACATACATATTAAAGACAACAACATTATTATAGTGTATGATTATAATTAATCGTATGCTCTATGTAAGTTTATGATTCTATAAGACTGTAAGTATGTGCTCATATAGAGTTATATTAATATTGTAAGTAGACTAACTTGAGTTTATGCATTATGTTCCTTATAATATATTACAATAATATTAACTTGTTCAGTAACTGCGGTATGAAAATACATCATGAACTAGGCTGGGAATTGCAGTGTCATGCAGTATCTATATGTTGACTTATATTATTATAGAATCACCCTCAATTGTAAATGACCGATATGTTTATTCTCCTAAAATATTTTCTATGAAAATAAAGTTAAAATTTTGCATCGTAATTGAGGAATAGCCTTGAGGGAAAAAAGAACCAATATATCATGCAACAACCAAAGCGAGATTGTAATCTAGTGCCTTGTGGTAATCAACATTATATATATTTTTTTTTGACCAAAATGAACACAGTGAAGCTTGACAAGTTTATAGTTGAATATTTATTTGGACATGGATACTTAATAAAGATTTGTTTCTTAGTTTACAGTTGAATATCCATTTGAACATAGTGAAGCTTGGCAAGCATATAATTCAATCCAAATAACCCATTACATAAGATTTGCTTTATAGCAGAAATTTATTATAATTAGCTTACTATTATTTGTGATATATTTAAAAGAATTTACTCTTTATTGTGAACTGTCGCTATTTTGAAGTGAATAAGGATTTGTAGAGTTGATGGCCTAAACTTTCTAATCTTTCTCGATAGTGTAGCATGGCATGCAACACTTGTTCATAACATGACATACTATACTAACAAGAATAATATATGACGGACATGATAGTGAGTATAGTGACATGATAAGAGAATGAAATATGGTAATATTGCATATACATGATCTAGTAATATATTATTAGTGATATCATGGATAATAGAGACAGACATGTATATGTTAATGAACGAATCATGTTATGTTGTCTTTATAAGTTATGTGTATCATGTATCATAAACTCAGAGATGAGGAGAAGTTGTAATATCTCAAACATTCGAGTTACCTACATAATCCCTTTTTTGAGTCCGATCGTGCCGAACAAGACTACCGAAATAATTTTTAGGCACCGAAATAACCTTCGGTGAACGTAACTTTAAATCTGCAAATCCAAATAACATTCGATCATCGCGATAATTAGTTTTCTAATATTTACAATTTTTAGATATTTTCCGTACGAGGCCAAAAAATATTTCCAAAATTACTAATTTAATAATATTAAAATTATTTTTTCAATTACTTCAGAATTTTGGTTCATTTATTTCAGACATCAAAATGATAAACAGATAATTTTTTAGTATTCCTCTCATTAAGCATTACGTCCTATATAAATTTGGTAGTATTTGGAGAACGTTATACGGAATCAAAATTATTAAATTATTAATAAATAAATAAATAAATAAAAAGGAGGCAGTGTTGTGCTGTCCTGATCAAGAGAAGGGTGGCATGGGACTTGATGAGGTGTTAAAGTGGGGGAGAATTTGGGACCGGCTGAGAAAGTGAAAAACAGTAGAGAGAGAAAATAATAATAATAATAAATAAATAAATAAACTATTCTCAATCACACCTTGGCCACTCTCTACCACTTCACTCTCTTTCTCCCTCTCACCTCCTATGTCGCTCGGCCAGGAACCAGCAGAAAAAAAGAGAGAAGAAAGAAAACTTAATCGAACCGAGGATTCAGGATCAAGGTAAAGCAAGTAACACTGCTATTTTTTGTTCGTTTCTTTATTTAGTTTTTATATTTGTGTACGTAATTTATTTTACAAAAATACTTGATTCACATTTTGAATTATTGATTGATATTGAGAATTTAACCAGAATAGTGGATTAATTTTGATATTTATAAATATTGTGATATTTACTTATTTTTTAAAAAACAAAAAAAAAAAACTATGTAGATAACAGTAAATTTGCTCCCTTGCAAAAATTGTTTTGTATGAACTTGCTAACAGTTTTTATGAATATGCATTGTTGTGAATATGCAACAGCTTTTGCATGGGCTTGCTAAAAGGAAGAAAAAAAAGAAAAAAAAGAGAGAAGCATAAGAAAAAGAAGTTGTGACTAAAAGAAAGAGAGGAGAGGGTTTTGGTGGATTGAGCCGGAGAGGAAAAGGAAAAGAAAATAATAAATAATAATAATAATTGCTAGACTTGATGGGCTGGGCCGAGAGAAGAGAAAGAAAAACAAAAAGAAAAAGAAAAAAAGGGGAAACTGGGCATAGCCTAGCCTAGTAAAAGAAAAGAAAATAAAAGAATAAAAGGCGGGCAATGGATTTGGATTGGGCTGGGCCAGATGGAAAGAAAATAAAAAGAAGAAAAAGAGAAAAAAAAAATTATACATCTGGGCTTGGGACAGAAAAGGAAAGAAAGTAAAAGAAGAAAAAAAAATAAACTTGGCCTTGGATTCAATTGGAATAATTAAAATAAATAAATAAATAAAAACAATAACAGTAATAATAAAATAAAATAAATAAATAATTGATGGATTTGGATTTGAATTGAGCTTGAACTTTGAATGAAAATTTATGAAAGAAATTATATAAATATGTGATTGAACCTAGAAATGAAATAAGTCTTTAATTTTTGGCTTAGATAAATACAGTATTATTATGTGATGCACTTGAACCAAAAATTGAACTATTGATTGGTATTGTAAACTGAAATAAATTATTAAATCAATTTTGATAATATATATTGTGAGATATTTGTGAGATAATTGTACACTAATATTTTTAAGATGATACGAATATCTAATTCATCATGCTACATGTCATGTGTTTTGATATTATAAATCATGCACTATGATACTACATGTTGTGTGCAGTCGTGGAGATGCAAGTATGTTAACATAAATTGAAAAATAATTAAAGAAATGAAAGAAAATAAACAATAAAATATAATATAAAATAAATCATGTTATGATGTTATGAGTCATGTGCATAATGTATTATGAACCCGGAGATGGGAGAAACTATATGATGGATAACATGATGCGTGGCGTGTGATAATTGTTAATGATATAGTATATTATATGATTCTTGCATGAATGGTACAGTTTATGTGATAAATGACACATAATTCGTGAAATATATACACTTGAATCCAATACATGACATGTTTGACTGAATTATCTGAATACTTGATACACGATGGGCATGATTATTCATAAAAATATGATTACAAGTTTCTTATATCTTAATTGCATGACATGAAGTATCTTTGTAATATGTGTGTATATGATTTTGAATCTTGATTTCTGAATTCTTATTTCTCATGATAAGGACATATATACAGTTTGACTTGACAAACCACGTGTTTCCATTATTTCGTGTGTATCATGTATTATTGACATGGGGATTGGAAAAACTACATGATGGATAAGAACTGTATTGTATAAGAAACTTATTGGCCAACTTATTGATTGAGGCAGAATTCTTTTACTGCAGCCTGGGTGATACTGGATCACCAATTGATAATTGATACCCATAGTGGTATGTCCGTTACTTTAATACGATATGAAAATTGGATTGTTATGCCTAGCGGCATGTCATGGTTCAGTGCATGAATATTGAGGCCGGGTCCCAGGTATGTACGAACACTTGTACAGTACAAAAATTAATTGTTATGCATAGTGGCATGTCATGGTTCAGTACCATGAATATTGAGGCCGGGTCCTGGGTCTGTACAGGCACTTGTACAGTATGAAAAATTGCATGCTATCTTATCTATCATTTGGTTTCAAATACTAATAAGGACTTGGCCTAAACTTGACATCATTACAATATATTTACTTGCTATTGTAAATGACATGCACAGTCTTACTTATTTTATTTTTCATTATTCACGTGATATGCTTAGCACTATCATGATTTAATTGCATACTTTATCTTCAGTACTATGATAGTACATATATATTTTCTTGTGTTACTTGCTGGATTTAATCTCCTAGATTTTGAACCCAGGTTTAGAAAATAAAGAAGGGGAACCAATTCCAATTGAAGGCGCGCATTTTATTGATCAGACCGAGCAACAGTAGGCAAGTGAAGCACTTTCTAGAGACCCTTTGTATATATTTATTTATATTTCTTTTTACCTGGATATTGTTTTCCTCTTTTGTGTTCATAGTCAAACCAGTGTGCTATCTTATATAGTTAACTCTTTGTACAAATAATTTTTTTTTAGTTTTAGACGTGTTATTTATTCATCTAATTGTGCTAGTAGTTACGGTTATTTCAAGATTTTATGACTGTTGGGTTGTCTAGTGCAAGTATTAAGTAGCGTCCTCCGTTTTGAAAAGCAACTGAAAAACAGGGGCGTTACAGGGTGGTATCAGAGCCTAAATTTAGGTGGAAGATTATAGGACTACTGCCACAGAAGAACATGTCTATGACTTATTCTTGAAAATTGTTTCTTAATTTTTGATATCTATCTGCTCTAATATCGTGCCTATCCTACCATATCAAGTTATTTGAAACATCTATCTTTGGAATTCAATTATTGATTCTATCTTGTATGTTGTAGAATAATATTGATCCAATCTTCGACCAATATGTCTCTAAGTGATTAATGATAGAGAATTTTATACCAATCTGCTAATTATGAATGGAAAAGAATATGATGTTATTCTAGACATAAAGTAGTTAAGTACGTTCCATGTAGTGATAGAATGCAGAAAAAGAAGAGTAATATTTCAGATTCATGATTGATCAGAATTTATGTTTATTATTGAAAATCTATATTTAGAACAAGCAGAATCTAAGATATTCCTAAGAGGAGGTGTTTTGGAAGAAACAAAAGTAGAAAAAAGTAATAATCTGAGTATTATCATAATTTTTAGATATATTTTCTAAAGAAATCTTCGTCTACCACTAGTGAGGGCAAAAAAATTAGTATTAATATAATTCCTAGAACTGAAGCAGTTTGTAGATCACCTTATCAAATGGAAATTGCAGAATTAAAGGAAGTTAAGAGGCAAGTAGATGAGCTATTGAAGTTAGATTTTGTGAGATTTAGTGTTTCACCTTTGGAAACTCCAGAATTATTAGTAGGAAAGGAGGATGAGAGTCAAAGATTATGTGTGGATTATAGGGGTCTAAATGCAGTAATAATTAAGAATAAATATCAATAATTAAGAATAACTGATCTGTTTGATCAATTAGGAGGAGCAAGAGTATTCTTGAGGATAGATTTTCGTTTTGGGTTTCATCAAGTTAGAGTCCGAACAGAAAATATTTTAAAAACTGCATTTAGAACTAAACATGGTCATTATGAATAATTGGTGATGTCGTTTCCAGTGACTAATACTCCAACAGTATTTATAAATTTGATAAGCCATGATGTTGCACAGTATCTAGATAAATTTGTGGTGATATTTATTGAGGACATATTAATTTACTCTAAGAATAGAAAAGAACATGCTGAGCGTTTGAAGATAGTTTTGCAAACTCCTAAAGAGCAGAAGCTACATGGAAAATTGAACAAATATGAAATTTGATTGGATAAATTTATTTTTCTAGTTATATAGTTACTGGCAATAGTGTACCCTAAGGAGATATGAGCTATGATAGATTGTTATATGTTAAAATTAATATCAAAAATTCAAAATCTACTGGAATGGCTAGATATTATTAAACATTTGTATAGGACCTTGCAAGACTATATCACTTTAAATAAACAGACTAAAAAGGAATGGAATGTCTCTGGAGGAAGAATGTGATAAAATATTTGAAGAATTGAAATGAAGGTTAATAACAATGCCAGTGTCACCCATTTTCAGATAACGCTGGATACGTGAAGGTTTATAGTGATATTTCAAGTTAGGGATTCTGGTGTATTGACATAGAATGAAAGAGTGGTTGAATTTGGAACTCCCCCTTAAGTTTCCTGAGAGAAAAAAAATAATATTATGCTTGTATTTTTCTTGAATATTGGGGAGACATAAATATTGATGAATTACAATAATCAATATTGGTAGACTTTGTGGAGTAAGCATAGTTGGCAAGATTAACTAGCCAAATGAATTAGGAGATAAAGAACAACCTATGGAAGAATAAGTGTAAAAATACAAAAAGATCATAGAAGGCTGAGAATTTTGTAGAATTAATCTAGTTGAAGGTAAATGATAAGAAATTGATAATGAATTATAACTAAAGAAGACATTTTATCAAACCAGAAATGATATTATATCTTGTTACTCAAGTTAAGTCTATATATTCAAATGATTGTCCTATTACATTACTTTTATTGATCATTTCTATTAGACATTTTATATCTTTCATATGAATATTATCATAATACGATTCATATCTTGTGTCTTTGTACATCACAAATCTTATTGAGTCGGTGAGGCAATTGTAAAGATGTATTCTTTGGCACCAGAATTGCAGTCGCTTGATAAGATCGTTGTGTGTGATTGAATTTTATAAGAATTTTATAACTAGTCACGAATTCATTTCTTATCTTATATCTCTACCATTCACAGTCTTATTACATCGGTATTTTAATAGCTTAAATTTATTTTCTCTTATAGAACTGTTACAACATATAATAGGAGCTTAAGAATGGACTCTACAAAAATATTTGTCACTTGTATCTTTTTCATTACTTAATCAAGATGGCGTGGTACTCTGAATTGGTAGCAACTATTCCTAATTAAGCTCATTTTGCTTTTGTGTTTCTTCACCCAGATAAAGTTTCAAGAATAAATTAGAAATTCTATCTATCCATTATCATTTCCATCAAAAACAAAAATCATTCATGATGTATTTCATATATTATAATTAAGAAAGCACTTAGGTAAAAATACAGAGTAGTGAATTTATTAAAAGTAGATTTGAGATCGGACCTAAATTATGAGAAGTGACATGTAAGAATCATTAACTGACAGGAGAAGTCTTGAAGGATCAAGTAATATTATTAGTTCTTATTTTATGGGATGTACAATCACCAAGAGATTCAACTTACGAGTTTGAGAAAGATATCAAGACAAACTACTCATACATTTTCTCAAGATCAAGTACAACAATTAAATTTATTTTTATATCAGTAGGTACCCATGTATACTGCATGTCATTCAATTTGAAATTTTGAGAATGAAATTCTTTTGTTAGGTGGGTAGGATATAATATCCCAAAAATTTGAGCTAGCTGCATCCCTCTTTTGAGTCCGATCACACCTAATAAGGCTACCGAAATCAATTTTGGGCACCAAAATAACTTTCGATGAACGTAACTTTAAATCCGAAAATTCAAATAATATTTGGTCTTCATGATTATTAGTTTCTAATATTTAAATTTTTAGAGATTTTCCTTACGGGCCAAAAATACTTCCAAAATTACTAATTTAATAATATTAAAATTATCATTCCAATTACTTCAGAATTTTGGTTCATTTATTTCGGACATCAAAATAACAAAAAAATAATTTTGTAGTGCTCCTCTTATTGAGTACTACGTTCTACATAAATTTGGTAGTATTTGGAGAACGTTATACGAAACCAAAATTATTAAATTATTAATAATAAATAAATAACATAATAAAAGGGAGGCAGTTATGTGTTGTCATGACCAAGAGAAGGGTGGCATGGGACTTGATGAGGTGTTAAAGTGGGGGAGAATTTGGAAGCGGCAGAGGAAGTGAAAAACAGTAGAGAAAGAAAAATAATAATAATAAATAAATAAACCATTCTCAATCACACCATGGCCACTCTCTCCCACTTCACTTTCTTTCTCCCTCTCACCTCCCATGTCTCTCGGCCAGGAACCATCAGCAGAAAAAAAAAAAAGAGAGTAGAAAGAAAACTTAATCGAACCGAGGATTCGGGATCAAGCCGAGGCAAGTAAACTACTATTTTTTGTTTATTTCTTTATTTAGTTTTAATATTTGTGTATATAATTTATTTTGCAAAAGTACTTGATTCACATTTTGAATTATTGATTGATATTGAGAATTGAAACAGAATAGTTGATCAATTTTGATATTTATAAATAATGTGATATTTACTTATTTTTTTTAAACAAAAAAATTACGTAGGTAACAGTAAATTTGCTCCCATGCAAAAGTAGTTTTGCATGGGCTTGCTAACAGTTTTTATGAATATGCATTGTTGTGAATATGCAAAAGCTTTTGCATGGCCTTGCTAAAAGGAATGAAAAAAAGAAAAAAAAAAAAAAAGAGAGAATAAGAAGAAAAAGAAGAAGAAGACTTAAAGAAAGAGAGGAGAGGGTTTTGGTGGATTGGGCCGGAGAGGAAAAAAGAAAATAATAATAATAATAATAATAATAATTGCTTGGCTTGATGGGTTGGGATGGGTTGGGCCGAGAGAAGAGAAAGAAAAAGAAAAAAAAAGGGGAACTGGGCCTGGCCCAGTAAAAGAAAAGAAAAGATAAGAAAAGAAGAAAAAAAAAAAAGGACAGTGGACTTGGATTGCGCTGGGCCGAATGGAAAGAAAACAAAAGGAAGAAAAAGAGAGAGAGAAAAAAAAAGTAAAGGAAAAAAAAGAAGAAGAAAAAAAATATGGTTTTGGGCTTGGATTCAATTTGAATAATTAAAATAAATAAATAAATAAAATCAATAACAATAATAAATGATGGATTTGGATTTGAATTGAGCTTGAACTGTGAATGGAAATTTATCAAAGAAATTACATAACTATATAATTGAACCTAAAAATGAAATAAGTCCTTAAGTTTGGGCTTAGATAAATACAGTGTTATTATGTGATGCACTTGACCATCAAATTAGACTATTGATTGGTATTGTGAACTGAACAAAATTATTGAATCAATTTTGATAATATATATTGTGAGATAATTGTGCACTAATATTATTAAGATGATACGGATATCTAATTTATCATGCTATATGTCATGTGCTTTAATATTACAAATCATGTGTTATGATACTACATGTTGAGTGCAGTTGTGGAGATGCAAGCATGTTAACATGAATTGAAAAATAATTAAAGAAATGAAAAGAAAATAAATAAACAAATATAATATAAAATAAAGCATGTTATAATGTTATGAGTCATGTGCATAATGCATTATGAACCCGGAGATGAGAGAAATATACGATGGATAAAATGATGTGTGGCGTGTGATAATTGTTAATGATATAATATACTATATGATTCTTGCATTAATGGTACAGTTTATGTGATAAATGTTAAATAATTCGTGGTATATATACACTCGAATCCAATACATGATATATTTGAATGAATTATCTAAATACTTGATACATGATGAGTATAACCGTTCATGGGAACATGATTACAAGTTTCTTGTATTTTGATTAAATGATATGAAGTATCTTTATGATACATGTATACATGATCTTAAATTTTGATTCTTGAATTCTTATTTCACGTGATAAGGACATATACACAGCTTGACTTGACAAGCCACGTGTTCCCATTAATTCACGTATATCGTGCATTATTGACATAGAGATCGAAAAAACTACATGATAGATAAGAACTGTATTGTATAAAGAACTTGTTGGCCAACTTATTGATTGAGGCCGGGATTCTTTTATTGCAGCGACCTGAGTGATTACTAGATCACAAATTGATAATTGATACTCAGAGTGGTATGTCTATTACTGTAATACAATATTAAAATTGGATTGTTATGCCTATTGGCATGTCATGGTTCGTGCCATGAATATTGAGGCCGGGTCCTAAATATGTACGGGCACTTGTACATTACAAAAATTGATTATTATGCCTAGCGGCATGTCATGGTTCAGTGCTATGAATATTGAGGTCAGGTCCCAGGTCTGTACGGGCACTTGTACAATATGAAAATTGCACGTTATCTTATCCATCATTTGGTTTCAAATGTTAATAAGGACTTGACCTAGACTTGACATTTTTACAAGATATTTATTTGCTATTGCAAATGACATGCACAGTCTTACTTATTTTATTTTTCATTATTCACGTGATATGCTTAGCACTATCACGATTTAATTGCATACTTTATCTTCAGTACTGTGATAGTATATATATTTCTTATATTACTTGCTGGGTTTAATCACTTGGATTTTGAACCCAGGTTTAAAAGCGAAGAAGGAGAACCAGTTCCAACTGAAGGCCCACATTTCATTGACCAGACCGAGCGACAGTAGGTAAGTGAAGTACCTTCTAGAGATCCTTTGTATATATATTTGTTTATATTTCTTTTACCTGGACACTGCTTTCCTCTTTTGTGTTCATATTTGGAGCAGTGTGCTATCTTATGTAGTTAACTCTTTATACAAATGAAATCTTTTCAATTTCAGACATGTTATTTATTCATCTGATTGTAGCAATAGTTACAATTATTCCAAGACCTGTGATTATTCGGTTGTTTAGTGTAATTATTAAGGAGTGTCCTCCATTTTGGAAAGCAGCTGAAAAATGGGGGTGTTACAGAAATTATATAATGGATAGAGCCATGTAGGATAAGAATTACTATAATGTAAAAGCTGAGAATCTTTTACTGCAACGACCTAAGTAATACTGAATCACCGAGTGATACTCAATACCTGGTCTGGTATGTCCATTGCTGTAATACAGTACAAGATGTGTGATAATACCATGTGGAATGACATAGTTCAGCGCCATGCGATTGTGGTCGGGATCCTGGTATGTATGGGCACTTATACGACAATGGAGAATAATAATATTTTATCCATTAATATAGTTTTTACAACTAAATTGGATGATGATTAAAACTAATAGAATATATAAACAAAATGCATAGAGTAATTATTTCATCATGTTTATTTATTTTTACTTGCTTTCATACTTAATTTTATATGTTTATGACCAACACTGATATGAGTATGTCCACATATACGGATACTCATGTGCTCTGATTGTAACATTTTTTTTCTCATTAAAATGTTAGTTGGTGGGTTTAATCCCATTTATTTTAAACCCAGAATATTAAGAAAGCGGAAGGAGAGCCTGCAATAATTGAAGATTTATACTTCGTTAATCAAGTAGAATATCAGTAAAAAGCATATCTATTATCATAATTTTGTATATATTGTTCATATTTCTTTTGTCAGACAATGTACTTCTTTTGATTATTTTGTTGTATATACTAGAGCATTATGCCCTTTCATGAAATCAAACTTATGTTTTATAAATGTAATTTTAGTTTGAGAAATGTTATTTATTCATCTATTATGGTAATAATTCAGGTATTCCAAAATCTTATTGGGTTATCTAATGTTATTTTAAGTAGTATCATGCATTTTAGGAAGCAGCTAAAAAAAGTGGTGTTACAGAAGCAGGGTCGACAAGAGGGATAGGATTAGGACTGACAAGTGGGTCGGGTAATCTGCCGAGCAGCTTAGCACAGCACGTGCCAAGGCATGGTGCACGTAAAGACGACCTGGGTCAACATACCCATGGGTCGTGCTTGGGCCTAGGTGTGTGGGTTGCCAACACATGCTTGGCTATAATGATCATAATTCTTAAACCCTTGTATTAGTTTATTTCGTATCATTCATATCGACTCGGGAGCCCGAACGCTAATACGGCTGAATATTGAGTAAATTTAGTTATATATTTATATAGTTTTCAATTATAAATTCTGCATAGTATAGATCTCTTATCTTATCATTTTTTAATTTTTTCATTGTTTTCTTGGATTATTGAGATCGACCAATTTTTAGGCAAATACTGAAAAAAATAATCAATTTAAAATTAAATTCCATTTTTTTCATTTTTCATATCTCATTTCTGTCCCCAGCAACCCTCTTTGACCAATTTTGAATAGAATTTGGCCCAATGACATTTTGTAAATATAATGAAGTTTAAGGGTTTTTAATCATCCATTGTATACCTGTTTCACTAGCTGTTTAACTCATTAAATAAATTTAGAAAATTCTAAATAAGTCAAATTTATACCTCTGATCTTTCTCTTCATTTTCTCATTAGAACTCTAACCTTAATTCTATCTCCAATTTTCTCAAATAATTTGCCAAATAATCTGCCAGAAAGAGGATTGAAAATCTCATATAAGGCTATATGAACTTAATTCTCGAGTTTAATCTCATTAAATAAGCTCTAATATTTTCCACCAATATGAGACATCTTCTCTAACACTGTCCTTCTTCTCTAGCTTGATTCTTAGCAAATTTCTCAAATTTTGAAAGGTAATCGCATCAATATTGGTTCTTTCTTATTTGGGCTCAATAAAAAACAAGAATACACTCTCCAAACATCTAATTTATAATTGCTCGATGCAACTCCTCATTTATGATATTAGATATATTATCAAATTATTTTCAAGATTATACATATTTAAACTTGTATTTATCTAGAATTTTATTGTATATATCAAACCGTACATGTTATATATGCACATATCATATCACCCCCGAAATATATGCAACTATCCTTCTTAGAACAACTATAACTTTTCTATTTTAATTTCGATTGATTTTATTCTAGTGTTATTAGAAAGATAATTTACTCTAATATAATTATTCCTTGAAATTGATCCTAATTCGGCCATTTTCCTAGCAAAAAATAACCTGAAAGTTCCATCATTACTGTGGACCAGGTCTGTGATTTAGCAATAGTAGGTCCATGGTCAAATGACTATAACTTTTGCTCTACAAGTCCAATTGAGTATATTCAAGATTCATTAGAAAGATAATTGAATTGTGACAACTTTGTTTTAGGTGTTAGGCTTCATTTTTATCTCAGTCAAATAAAATCTAGAAATTCATCAATTGTTGTTGTACCAAGTCAACAACTTTAGTAACAACATGTTCATAGTAAAATAATCATAATTTTTATTATAAAAATCCAATTGAGATTATTCAAAACTCATTAGAAATATAATTGAATTATCTAAAAATTTGTTTTAGATCTTAGACTCCAATTTCATTTTTATCTCAGTCAAATGAAACCTAAATTTTATCAATTGCTATTATACTGAGTCAACAACTCAGAAGCAATAGCTCCGTGCTAAAATAACCATAACTTTTGTTCTAACACTTTAATTAAGCTCATTCAATATTCATTGGAAAGATAATTGAATTATCTACAATTTTATTTTAGATCTTAGACTCTAATTTCACTTTCATATTAGTCAAATGAAACATGGAAATCAGATCTGTTATCAACTATAATTTGGCACACATGTTATGTTCATTCATATACCGCTTGATTTATAATATGATATATATATATATATGCATATATATTTATTTACTCATGTTCTTACTTATACATGGTTAAGTTCATACATACTATCACTCATATTTAGACATATATGTCATATTCATGTATGTACCACTTAATTTATGATATGATATATATGCACATACGTTTGATTACTCATGTTCTTACATGAACATGGTTTTCTTGCTTGGAAATAATATCTCATGCACGTGAACATGTTTTATAATTTTTTGTATTTGCCAGTATCGCCATGTGTATCATTTTATAACCATACATAACTATTGATACACGAATTCGTACTACAATGACACATTGATTTTTTGATACTTGCATATACTATATTGTGGGTATGAGAGAAAATAAATGGTGAAATAAAATACGTATTCTAGAAATTTCTTATCTTATTAGGATGCATTTGCCAATCTGTGTGCTAGCAACATCCATTTCTTGTATGCTTAGTAACGCGTCATTCGATTCGTGTAAATATCGGTATTTGGGACCGTGATCTCGATTATGCAAGGGATATCCACTGTGCCTAACAGCATATCATTTGATATGTGTATTGACCAGTAGTTGAGGCCGTGGTACCAAATATGTACTGTACACTCATATAACATATGAATACTCCCACTATTAAGTTCGAAACTAATGGATAAAATTAGCATCAATTTGCCTATACATTTACCTGATCATGTATGCTATGCATAGCATGTACTTCATAATTCGTATTCATATATTTTTTACATTGTTTCTTACTAGCATGTAACGTACATATTTTTTTTTACAGTTTAGCATTGCACGAGCTTGGATTTGTTTCTTGTTGGGTTCTAACCCCTGAGATTATCACACCCAAAATCTAGCAGCTATGACCGTCGTGCCTGAGAATGAGGACTCGCCTCTTAAGGATTCCAATTTTCAATAACAGGCCGAGCGCTAATAGCCCACCTATCGTAGGATCTTCATCTCTTTTGTCTATATATCATTTTGTCTTATATATGCACATGTATCCTACTTCTTAGTTCTGTCTCTGATATATGGATACTTTTGTATATATAAGTACTTATATTGCTCGGTTCTAATATTGTACTTGACTCATGAGTAATATTTTTGTATACATATTGCTAATCATTTCCATTTACATATTTTTTGATATTACTATATTCATACATGTGATGTTATGTTAGATAGTTAAAGGCCTATGGTTTATATTATGTATTTATTCTTCCATATCTCTTGTCTGTAGTTATATGATACAATGGTATCATGCACTCTAGTATTGAGTGTGCCCATTGTTGATTCGTACACATTATTGGGATACACACTCAGGCCCACCAGTGTGTAATTTCGGGGCATCACACCGGCACGTGACAATCCAGGCATGATCTGCTGTCACAGCAATGGCTATATAGTTGATATTGGAGGGTTTTGCATTTTTTTTTTTTTGCAAAAACCATCCCTAACAGCTAAAACCGCCATTGGAAGTGGTTTTATGCATTTTTTTTTTTTGGAAAACGCCCCCCAACGGCTCTTTTGGAGGTGTTTCGTAAATGAAGTTGCATTTTCTCCTCCTACGTCTATAAATACCCCCTATTTCACCTCTTCTATTCACAAATTTTCTTTCATCCCTACACATCTCCGATACATTCTAATTCCCAAAATTTTATATAGAATCAAGATCAAGATTCTCAAGTAAATCAAGATCAAGGCTCTCAATAAAATCATTTCTAAATCCTTATGCTCTAGGTATTTCAAAGTTCTCTTCTCTCTCAAAATTCAAGGTAGAAAACCTCCTCTAGCTTTCAAGGTTGAGGTATAAATTTATTTTTTATAAAATTTTTAAATTAGTTTCTTTAGATTTTTAAGTTAACGTATATGTGAACTCCTCTATTGCTAGTTCAAACCAATGATCCGGTTATGATTTTAATATTTTTTAAATTATAAAGAATATTATCCTGTTATTTTATTATCTCAACCACAATATTATGACTATAACTCATAATTCACTGATAACATTATAAACTTGTGTGTGCATGGATTAAGAGTAATTAATGATTTTGTTGTAAATTTTAGGAATATTATAACTTTCATAAAGTTTAGCAGTCCAAGAAAGCAAATATTTAAGAGATTCTCTTCGGGATTAACCAGAAAGCTAGGATTTTAACTCAACATGTTAGAACCTATTAAAACTCAATATATCATATGTGAATGTATTTCTTTTAGAACTACAATGCGTGCTATTAATAATGTTAGATGGGACCATATAGAATGAATTTCTAGTCTTTTTGACTATTTTCAAAAATATAACAAAAATACATTTTGGAACCTATTATCCAACAATTTATTTAGCACTTTATGTTTTATTGAAATTATCAAGTTTTTTCAGAATCTATAGAAAATAATTTCAAAAAATATTGTTGCTCTTATGGAAATTAAATTTAACAAATATTTTTAAAGTTTTTCTTATCTTTTTAAATTTAGAGTTATTATGGATACTAGGTTTAAATTAGTAGGCCTTGAATTTTTAATTCAAGAATTTTATAGAAATATGAATTATGAGAATAATATTTTAGATTTAGTTTATAATTTTAGAATTTTATATTATGTACTCTACATATGAAGATTTATACGGAAATAAACCACTAACATCAACATCTCAGCCTGCTTCATTTTGGGTTACAAGAGTGAAAATTAAATTATTTTCTAGTTTATTATTTGTAGAAAAATAAAAATTCACACATTATTTAATAAGCTTTACTATTATATTGATCATGTTGAAGCTCATAGAAATGAGTAAGAGATATATGAGGATTTTGACATTCTATAATTGTGGAAATCACATGAAAAAAAACTTATCATGTGCTTTCTATCATTGCATGAGATATATTAAAACCACCAACGTCGACAGTAGCATCGAAATTTGCTTTTAGTATAACTAGTCGAATGTTGAAACTCAATAGTGACAAACACATTGGAAATATGCATCTGCTTGAAAGACTGGATTGATGCGAACAATAGAAATCAAGGTCAAGCAAATGACACTGACATGGAGAACTCTATAGAAGATGAATAACGATGGAAGACTTTAGTATATGGATAGAGCCCCTATAATAAGTTTGTAATTTTTTTTATCTATGTATCTTACCTGGGACTCAAAACTCTAGGAATTAATACGAAAAAAAATAAGAGTGACAATTTCCAACTCTTTGCGTTTCATATGATATTTCAATGAGTTGTTATAAAGTCAAATTGTATTATTTGTAAATTTTAAATGCAATGAAATTTGTTTAATAATTCTTTTTGACCATTACTAAAATTTGGCAAAAATTGAATTTTTTTAGCATATTTGCTAATTTTAAAATTTTAAGAAGATTTTAGACTTTATAAGTTATTATTAATTTTATTAAAAAATGCTATAGTTTTTCTTAATACTTTTAATAATTCTGATGCTGAAAAACAATTTTAAGGGATTTTAGTTTATTTCTTAAATATTTAATTTAATTTAAAAAACTTAAAATGATTGAAGTCAGCTAAGCCTCGACATTGGTCCGGCCAGATCTGGCGAGACGTGCAGGTAGGTCTTACCCGAGCCGGCTACCAATGGACCGAAATATGCCCGTATTAGCCCTGGACTTTGTCTAGTCTGGCTTGGCCATGAGACAAGTGTGCTTTGATACGGAGCATGTTTGGGTCGACCCAATTGCAAGGCCTAGGGTGGAGGCTTCCTCCTAAACACGGGAGTTTACAAAGGAGCACACCCCTTTTCATAATGAGCCCACTATCTAACATATTAATAATCCATACAACCTTAAAAAGTGGGCTTTCCTTTGGAAACTCCCCTAAACACGCACGCAATAGCCAGAAACAGGCAATTTTTTTAATCACGAAAAGTCAATGGAACCAAAATATTTTCTTTCTTATTTTTTTCTTTTTCCTTCATTTACTCTCAAACAAAGCATTCTTAGCAAAAAAAATTTAAAAAAAAATAATAATAATAACGCCTTAAACGGTTGATTTTGGCTTGGTACTGACGGCTAGGAATATCTTCACACTGGAAGACGGCCAAAGATCATTATAGGCATATGGCCGCAAATAGATAAGGACAGTGAGCCAATACTTCTCTAAAAAGCAAAGCATATAGATTGAATGGGAGGGATATTGAGCAGCAAATCATCATCGAAAGAGGAGATCGCGATGGCTCTCACAAAGGCAAAGGAACTCGTCTCTTCCAACGCCGTCATCGTCTTCAGGTGACCATCGCTCTAATCTATTATTATTATCTTTCTCAATCTCTCCGTTCTTTTCAATTCAACGTAGGGCATAATAATCTCTCATCTGTTGTTCCTTCAATCCTCTAGAGTTTCTTATTAGCTTTCTATAAGCTATTTTCATGCGAGAAATCGTAAAAATAGTAATAATAACAAATTTTGGCCGGAACCCTCAGATGCACTCGTTAATTTAGCACGGGAGTCTAGGGTTATTTAACAAGAAATTTTAATCTTTTTCTTTAATAAATTTTTGCAGGATGCCTACTGCTAGATCTGGTGGCTTTGCTGCCCATATTTTCTTTCTTTTTTTTTTTCTTTAAATAATTTGCTTATTCATAAAATTCATTTGTGATTTACTATGATTTCAATTATGTTTATTCGTTGTGTCGGTCTGTTATCTAAAAATGATCAGTGGAAAGATTTGTATTTTCGTTTATGCTTAAATTCTGCTTGTAATAGATTCCCTATTTCTTGGCTGCTTGCTTAATTGATTTCATATATTTGTTTAGGTTTTTACTTTTTAGAATATAGGTCCCTCACAAATCTAATTTACTAGTTTCTAACAAATAGTTATTTGGATGTTAGTCCCCAACATTATTTTAATCATTTGCTAATAGTCCCTCAAGTTTATTGCTTACATAACAGCCCTATCAAATCACAACTAGTCATTTAAAACCTTAAAATTACTTGCAAGGGGCCAAATAAATTTGCCCACGATCAATCAAGATAACAGTCTTCAAGGTTCATGGGGAGTCCTTTTCATTTATCTTGTACATTTTATTATTGATAGAGATTGTTATGACATCTTTATTATCATTTGAAATGTTTTTCCAGTTGTAATCGAAGATAGTATCTATGTCGATCACTAATAAAAGTTTTTGATCCTCTTCGTGTTTCTAAAATTAGAATAGTTGAGAAGAGCAGGATGAGGGCAAAAGAAAGTTAGGGAATCGGATAATGAATAACTTCATTTGGTTAATTTGGTAAGTTGGAGATAATTAACTAAATTTACTATCATGGTTAAAATTAGAGTAGTGGAGAAGCGGAGGATGGGGGCAAAAGAAAGGGGATCGGATAATCAACTTCATTTGATTAATTTGATAAGTTGGAGATAATTAAGTAAATTTACTATCATGATTAATTTTTAATCAAGGTTTGTTGATATTTTCAATTAAATATTCAATAGAGTGACTATTATAAAATGACTCATATTTTTAGGGACTACTACTTTAATAACTGTTTATTAAGAATTAATATCCAAATATGAAATTTGTTGGAAAGCTGAATTCTGAAGACCCATTTGTTTAGTTCATTAAAGCCAAGACTTACCATATTGGCAATACCAATATTAATTTTATAAGTTCTATCTTGTATTATATGTCTTATATATCGAATACAATATTTGGGATACATGTTATCCCCATATATTTGAAACCTTTAGAGTTTGTTTCCATGGAATATACAAAATTCATACGAAGGTTTGCCATAGGGCATGGAGTCACTTCTGGCCTTATGCGCATGATGTGATGAGCCCAATGACACTTGGACGAGGCAAAAGAGAACTGTGATTTGGTTTGTTAAAGGCAAAAAAGAAGTTTTGACCTTTTCTAACTGAATACTCCTTTTAGATAATTATGTGGTAGGCTTAGGGGTGAATATTTGTCAGTTTCGATCGGTTTTTGCTGATTTTGGCCAAACTGAACCGAAACAATTCAGAAACTGAATCGAACTAAATTCAATTAGTCTGATTAATTCAGCTAACTCGATTGGGCACAAAATATTATACTTTGAGGGAGATTGATGACCATCCACAACGGAATAAAAACAAAATGAAGAATGAGCAGAACAAAAGAATCTTCTTACTGAAAGTCATCGTGCCCATCCGGCTACATGAGGTCTATGACTGTCTGAGCCTTCTTAGGCTTATGGGCAACCATATTCAAGAGATTGTTGTAGTGGTTTTTGGCCAGGATACCTTGTTAAAGACTTAGAATTCCTCAATGTTGCATTACATCACGGAAGTGCAATGACTCCATCACAACAAACCTCTCCCACTCGCTATTAGAAATCTTGTCGTAGCTCACCAAGTAGAAAGATTTGTGAATTACTTGGGACATGAGGTCTCGTTCCTAGGTCCCTAGCTTTAGTCTGGGGATCTTTGGTGAGATCAATGTGAGGGAGTAGCAATGATGATGCAAAGGTCATGTATTCTAATTAGTTTTTATTTGTTTTGCGCTAGCTTTCAAGATTGCTTTAAGGAGGAAAGGTAGGCCTACTTTTTTTAATCATTTATTTCTCTATCTAATATTAGTTTGCAAGATAATTACGGAGCCATAATTTTTGGTCGGTTTTCTAATTTAATTAATTGAAATTTAGTCAATTTTGGTTGGTTTTGGTTTCAAAGATCGATATAGAAAACCGACCAAATTATCATGTCTCGGTTCGGTTTTGTTAATTCGGGTCAGATTTGGTTGGGGCTTTCGATAGGCCCATGAACTATACAACAAAGGTATTGTGCTACGAAACCTCTAAAAAAATGAAGTACAGATATTGAGTTTCGGAAATATGTGCCTTACTAGAAAGCTATGATTTAAAAAATGAGATTGATGTGCAAGAATTAGAGGAGGAAGTCAGAGGAGTGCAAGATAAAAGTTTGCAAGTTCCAAAGTGCCAGAATCTTTTTTATGTCTCTTGCGATTCTTAATGTTTTGCTTTCTCTTCTCCTTTTTTGCTTAGTTTTCTTGGAGGAACAAACCATAGTATACTCTCACTAGCAAAGAATACTAGACTGTTGAAAATATTTTTCTTTCATTGTCTAAATACCTCATTAATTTGATCCAGTAGTGAAAGATCATGAGGCATCAATGCCAGAACTAAAAGCTACTCATTTAATTAGTAGGATTGATAAATTGTGGGTTGAAGATGACATGGGGAAAAATGATTAAGGTAGACCATTGCTTATCTCGTTAAGTGGAAAAAATCATGAGATCTTCATCCACTGGTTGTGTGTGTATCCTATGATATAATTGGCCACTTCACATGAGATCTGTAAGGCATCAATACTAGACCTAAAGGCTACTCTTTAACTAGTAGGATTGATAAATTGTGGGATGAAGACTACATGGGGAAAATCATGATAATGTTCTATCATCAATTATAGGTGTATCCATGAGTTGTTGTTGGGTCCTAAATGAGCAGTGGGAATCACTTGATTTATTTTAGGAGCTGTGGACTTTAACCCTACTGTTGGATGTGCGTGGTTGACACTATAAAAACTTGGTTTTATAAGAGGTTGGCATGGTTTAAAAATGAGAATCAGTAACAGTAGCTGGATTTGGTAGAGAAATCAGCAACTTCGGGCATATCAGATCTGCAATAACAGAAATGCCAGGAATTTCAGTACCAATTTTATAGAGTTTATATCAAAGTTGAAAAAATGAGTTACATAGCTTGTTCTATAACCTATCTTAATGACAGGTTGGCACTATGTAACAGT